>VXAD01006704.1:558-268200 GCA_013399195.1 Dicrurus megarhynchus | reverse complement strand
GTGGGCGGCGGCGCTGCCGGCCGGGGGTCAGCTGCCGGCGTCGCAGTACAACGGCGAGCGGGGCATCTCCATCCCTGACCACGGCTACTGCCAGCCCATCTCCATCCCTCTCTGCACTGACATCGCCTACAACCAGACCATCATGCCCAACCTGCTGGGCCACACCAACCAGGAGGACGCGGGGCTGGAGGTGCACCAGTTCTACCCGCTGGTCAAGGTGCAGTGCTCGCCCGAGCTGAAGTTCTTCCTCTGCTCCATGTACGCGCCGGTGTGCACCGTGCTGGAGCAGGCCATCCCACCGTGCCGCTCCCTCTGCGAGCGGGCCCGCCAGGGCTGCGAGGCCCTCATGAACAAGTTCGGCTTCCAGTGGCCAGAGCGGCTCCGCTGCGAGAACTTCCCTGTTCACGGTGCGGGTGAGATCTGCGTGGGGCAGAACACGTCGGATGCCCCACCAGGACCTGGTGGTGCGGCGGGTCGGGGGGTCACTGCCCACCCCACAGCTGGCTACCTCCCCGACTTTCTCACCCCACCACAGCCACCCTCTGGCTTCTCCTTCTCTTGCNGGGGGCGCCGGCGGCGGGCCCGGGGGCCCGGGGCCCGGCGAGCCCCGCGGGCGCTTCACCTGCCCGCGGGCGCTGAAGGTGCCCTCCTACCTGAACTACCGCTTCTTGGGAGAGAAGGACTGCGGGGCGCCCTGCGAGCCCGGCCGCCTCTACGGGCTCATGTACTTCGGGCCCGAGGAGCTGCGCTTCTCCCGCACCTGGATTGGCATCTGGTCCGTGCTCTGCTGTGCCTCCACCCTCTTCACCGTCCTCACCTACTTGGTGGACATGAAGCGATTCAGCTACCCCGAGCGGCCCATCATCTTCCTCTCAGGCTGCTACACGGCGGTGGCCGTGGCCTACATCGCCGGCTTCCTCCTGGAGGAGAGGGTGGTCTGCAACGAGCGCTTTGCCGAGGACGGTTCCCGCACCGTGGCGCAGGGCACGAAGCGGGAGGGCTGCACCATCCTCTTCATGATGCTCTATTTCTTTGGCATGGCCAGCTCCATCTGGTGGGTCATCCTCTCCCTTACCTGGTTCCTTGCTGCTGGCATGAAGTGGGGCCATGAGGCCATTGAGGCCAACTCCCAGTACTTTCATCTGGCCGCCTGGGCCGTGCCGGCCATCAAGACCATCACCATCCTTGCCCTGGGACAGGTGGATGGGGACGTCCTCAGCGGCGTCTGCTTTGTGGGCATCAACAACGTGGATGCCCTGAGGGGCTTTGTACTGGCCCCCTTGTTCGTCTACCTGTTCATCGGCACCTCTTTCCTGCTCGCTGGCTTTGTGTCCCTCTTCAGGATCCGGACCATCATGAAGCATGACGGCACCAAGACAGAAAAGCTGGAGAAACTCATGGTGAGGATAGGCATCTTCAGCGTCCTCTACACGGTGCCAGCCACCATCGTCATTGCCTGCTATTTTTACGAGCAAGCTTTTAGGGAACAGTGGGAGAGGAGCTGGGTCACGCAGAGCTGTAAGAGCTATGCCATTCCCTGCCCCAACAATCACAGCGGCCACCACCCGCCCATGAGCCCCGACTTCACTGTCTTCATGATCAAGTATCTCATGACCTTAATCGTGGGCATCACCTCGGGCTTCTGGATCTGGTCTGGGAAAACCCTGAACTCCTGGAGGAAGTTTTACACCAGGCTCACCAACAGCAAGCAGGGTGAGACCACCGTCTGAGACCCCTGCTTGCTAGGCTAGGGAGATGCGGGCAGGCAGAGGACTGAGGCTCTGCCTCGGGAAGCAGCTCCTTATCCAGCCTGGGCAAACTTTTGGGACTGTGAGTGGCTTCCGCAGGCGGTGGGGAGCGGAGGACGAGCCGGGGGGACCCCAGTGCCTGGGATCTCCGGGCTCTGCCCTCCCCGCGCCGCTCAGGCTGTCTCCTGTAGGAGCTGAACGCACTGTCAGGTTGGGGGAGAGGGATGTAAATAGCCTCTGTAAGATTTTGTAAGTATATTTGTATTTAAATTACAAAAAACTCACTTTTTTAATTATTTAGGACACTTCTAACCCGTTTGCGGATTTTACTTCCTCGCTTCCCCCCCCTTTTTTTTTATTTAAAGAAAAAAAAAGTCTTTGGATTTTTATTTCGTAGGGCAGGATGGGAAAAGCTGCCGGTAAGAGAATCGAAAACAAACCCCCTCCTTCTCCCCCACACAGTTTTTGTAATGGCTTTCCTTGGAATTTCGGCTGCATAAGCAGCAGGGCCCGGAGCGGGGCTGCGGCCGGGGACGCCTCCTGACCCGGGCTGGGTCCCGGCCGCGGCCTCGGCCCGCCCGCGGTAGCGTGGAGGTGGGGATGGGGAGGAGCGCCGCTTCCCGCCCCGGCCCCGGCCCCGGCCCCGGCCCCGGGTGGGGAGCACGGACCCCTGCCCGTTCCCGTACGGGGCGGACGGAGAACCGCCCGGCCGCGGCGCAGGGACGGCGCTGCACCGAGTCCCGGTCCCGCTGATCCCCGCCGGGCTTTCTGGGGTACAAACAGCAGCCCTGCTCGGCCTCTCTGTGGAGGGAGAGCCCCTCGCAGTGCCCGGGGCTGGGGCGGCCGCCGCCCGTCCGCGGCCGGGGTTACAGGGTCTGGCCATGCCGCGCATGGCTCGGGAGGAGGTGGCCCGGTTCGGTGTAGGAGTTGCGGTTCAGCACCGCCTGCACCTGTAGCACCTCCGATGGCTCGGGAGGTGGATGGCGACAGAGATACACCGAAATTCTCTCCTGCTGCTGTGGTTTTTTTCTCATCCCGCTCTCCAGTCCGGGGGCGCCCCGCGGGTGCTCCCACCGCCGCCTGCCCCGGTCCCTCCCCGCCGGGCTGCTGCCGGCTGGGGTCAGCAGGATCAGGAAATACGGGCTCGGTGAAAAGAGCTTCATCGGAGTAAAACGCAGCCTTCGGTTTGGGCCTTTTGTTTGTTTCCCCCCTGCCCGCTAGTTATATTCATACACCGGCTCTTCATATGGGAAACACTGGAGCCATTGCCATTCCTCTGAATTTTTATTCATTGAGATTTAATTCATTACACATTATGAGGGTGTGATGATTTTTGCCAGTAGTAAAAACAATGGAAAGGAAAACAGAAAACCAGAATGCTTAAGCACTGGTTAGATGTGAGATCTGAAAGAACATCTGCTGTCTTTTTTCCCCTCTTTTTTCGGTACAGAAATAATATTGCATAGTGCAAGGATAAGATACCATGTGTGCAGTGTATCTACTACCTTGTATGCTCCTGGGTGTGTGGGATTGTGCTTCTATTACATTAAAAAAGTTAAAGACAAAATTGTAACTTTCAGCAGATGCATTTGAATATGTAGACCTCTGTATGAAAAACAGCAGAATGCTTCTCTCCCAATTGTATTGTTTTAAACTTTTTTTTATATAACAAATTCCTGTATTTAGGTTCATAAACATTATCTATGGCTACCATACCCTGAAATGCAAAATTATTTTAATTTGGTATGCATTTATTTCTGTTCATTATCACAAGATCATCTATATTTATAGAGGAATAGAAATTTATATATATTAAATACCATATTTTTAATTTCTCTGAAATAAATTGAGGTTTTGTACAAAACTATCTTGTCCCTTTACGTATTCCTCTAACTCATACTGTGTGAAAGCAGTGTATATACTACAAGATGTGTGGGATTCCTTTTTTCTTTTCTTATGGTGAGTTCACAGTAACAAGCTGGAATTCAGTGTAGGAATTCATTGTGCATTTTGGTTTTTATCTCTGGGCCGGTCTAGATTAATCCTTCAAAAGAAGTAATGTAAACTGTTCAAGATCTCTGACAGGGTATGGTCGGTGGTGTGAAATCCAAGAAGAGATCTGCTATATGGCAGGAGAAGAAAGAAGCTAACCAGTTCTTTTTTTGGTGGGTTTGGTGGGTTTTTTTTGTTTGTGGAGTTTTTTTGGGGGTTGGTTTTTTTTTTTCTTTTTTTTGGTTGCAGAAAATGGTTCTCTCAACTTAGCCTTTTTTCTCCTTTTCCTATTAAAACAAAAAGAAATTCTCAGTACTTAAAATGACACTCAAACTATGTTGCAATATTGTTTGAATGTTTTAATGAGTAAAATAGTTTTATTTTCCTGAATTTGGAATGTTTGGTTAATTCAGAGTTAAATGTTCATGGAAGCATTTCAGCTTTATGGAAAGTACACATATTCTTTAACCTTTTAACACAATACATTTTTTTTTCTCCTTTTTTTTTTCTCTGTAATTCATTGTTTGAAGTGTCATTCAGTAAGTGTGGGTTTATTAGGAAAGACTGGTTAGTTATCAAACTTGATTTTTGATTTTTAGTGTTATAAGCTACTAAAGAATTTCATTCTGTAGATCTGGAGGCAGATACAAATGACTTTTGGCTTGTTTACTTTTTTCAAATCATGATGCATAAACAGCCATAGAGAAGTAAGGGAAGCTTAACAGAATTTCTCTGAGGTGAGACAAGGGGGCAGGGTTTTCTCATTATTTTAAAATTTCTTCTACATAAACATAGTTCCTGCTTTCTCAGATATTTGGACATTATTCTCAAGGGTTTTTTTTCCTCCTTTTTGAGGGGGGTATTTTAGCATTTAGGATTGTGCTGGTTAGCACTCTGCTAATGACCTGAAGTACGAGCCATTCACTTTCAGTTGCAATGGAATTCTTTTTGGTCACTGTGTAATTACATTTCAGCCCTTTTGGCTGGTTTGTTCTCTTGCAACAATGTATGTGATTTATTTATGCATGGGAGAACACATTTATTTGTAACAGAGATGTTGTATTCATGGTAAGGATGGGAAGACCAATTTTTAAAAATACTCAGAAATGAATAATGGATTTTTTTCTACAAGAAGTAAAATGTCAGTATTTACAGTTCATGATTTGCAGCAGATATGGATCCCCTTCCATTTTCTGGATTTTTTTTTTTTTTTCAGAGCTGAAGCTCCATGTCCAATTTTGGTTATTTTAATAAATATACTAGAGAGCACAATACATTCATGAATCTGTTGAAAGAGCACCCCCTGCTTTTTTGTTTGCTAATTTTTGTGACCCTTCACAGGGCAGTAATTTGCAAAGGTCACAGTCATCACTGAATGCTGCGGTGCTTTGTGGCTCATCCACCTTTTTATATTTTATTTCTCAACACATAATGGTATTTCAGATGCTTTATTAATATGATACAAAGATGTCTTTTGCATGGGGCATCAGTAATGGTTTACTGTTAAAAAGAAATCTGTCCGTTGCTCCAGGGGGTTTAGGTGGGGGTTTTCACAACATAGTCTGGGTAATTTATGTGCCATGGTTACCAGAGAAAGTATCAATATATAATAAGTAGAAGGTATCAGAATACAAAGAAGCAGTTTTGCCCACTTTTCTTGTCCCTGACAAGTTTAATAGAAGAACAAAACTGTTATAACAAAGTTTGTTGGCTAAAGTTCTTGTTAAGGCATTCCATACTCAGCAGCTTTGCTTTCTCTCCTGGGATATATTTATACCCTAAAATGAAGGGACACTCAGAATCACCATTTCCCTGAAGAGGGCTGTAGCCTGAAGAGCTGGGGATGTTGATTTACTGTTCATCCTTCAGTAACAGTAATGTTCTTTAATGTAGTGGCAAATTTGTGGTATTGGAATGAAGTTATATGCTGTTTCCATAACAAATCCTATTGGGAAGGAGAAGGATTTCTGGTTTGTTCATATAGTAATGCCCAAAATGTCTGGTATATGCACACATTTGTGTGTGTGTTGTGTTTGGTTTTGGTTTTTTTCAATAGAGGGGCAAGACTGAAATCTAGTGGGGCTCAATTCTGCCCTCTGGATGATGTTCACCCTTCTTCTGCCATCCCTTTGCACTTAAAAAAAAAAATTATTTAAAGGGATGGTAATTAGGCATGCAAAGAGACTGCTGTTTATTTACAGGACGAGGATTTTTCAAAATAGGCTATGGGCTAGTACCTCATCAGTCTTTTGCCAATGCCAGTCACAAGAAACAAATTCCAGACTGACACTGTAGTCCTTTTGAAAAGGTGTGCACCCTGAAGCTGAACAGAGAAAGTCATCATGGGTTTGGCGTGACACGTACTTTAAAATTATTGAGAGTACTCCTGCAAGAAGTTTGCATTTGTGTGACATAACTCTTCCACCCCAGTGCTGCATGGCCTTGGAAAGAGCTTCAGATAGCAAAACTCAAGACAGATGAAGAGGAGCTAAGTAAAGCATTTAAATGCTTACCTATAAAAATAAGGGAACTGAGGCACAGCTCTGTTTTTATCATTAATTTACCCTCTAGTGCTCAGGCACTGAAATTGCATTTTAGTTGATAGACGTTTCCAATGACAGCACTACACAACTGGCAATACTGTGCAAAATCAGTTCTGAATATCAGCCTCACCCCCCCCTTTTAATTTTCCTAGATTTTATTGGTTGCTGTTTGCATTGCTGGACCCAGAGCATCATTGTTCTGTGTGTTGTGCAAACTTGGAGTCAATGGATCATATGGATTCTAAATTCAAATGCTGATTCAAAAATGCAAGTTGGTAATCTGCTGGGTCCCATTAGAAGAGAGGGTTGGTCTTGCATCTGTAGCTGTGAGAGTTTTTCATATTTGTGAATCTCTTGCCTCTGTTGTTCATCAGTTGAGCTATAAGGCTTAGGCAATGATTCATGCTCATTTGGAGAAGGAGAACTTTGTTTTTCTTGCTTTGGCCTGACCCCTTTGCTGTTTCTGTGTTTACAGCATAAAAGAGAAATGCATTGTTTTGAAGCTCCTGATCAATTCTGAAATAGCAGTACCATAATTTAAAAATGGGTTATCAGGTTTAGGAAGCAAGAATTGTCTTACAGCTGAGGCCTTGGTTTTCACAGTTTAGTTTTTAGAAGTCTACAAGCATTTTAAGATGTGAAATAGCTTCTTAAGGACAAACTAAGCATGCCAGGATTAGGTCCTGGACACAGTGCAAGCATTATGAGCCCCATATTCATTTGTGAATGGTGTTAAACACCATCACCACCCAGTGATGGTGTTAAAGAAGACTAAACAAGTCGTGTTAGAAAAAAGGAAAGGCATAATTGCATTTACATGCCAGATTAAATTCATTCTGCACCTTTTGTCATTTGAGGTCACTAAATGGAGAAGCAAATGTAATTTCTGTCATATGAGAGAGATTTCAGTGAATTAGCAAAATAGACCTTAATAAACAATGTGTAATTGCAAGCGTAACACCTTCCAGATAAAAGCAATACCACTTTGATAGTTCAGTTGTAGACAATGCTCTAAAAAAATTTAAATACTTTAAGACATGCTGAATTTGTAGACCATGACAACTGTGTTTCAGATCCCAACTTGTGTTTATTCTAAACTTCCAGTGTAACCACATCAGAGAGTCTTCCAGGCATGAGGTCTTGCCCTTGTTTGCATTCAAATCAGCAGCATTAAGTTGCTTATCTTGAGGTTGAGTAAATAAACTCTAGTTTTCTACTCAGACAACACTTAATGAAGACCCAGACCCACATTCAGCTACTGACCTCTTATGAAGTGAGACCCCTACAAGCCTTGCCTTTTACCTGTATCCTAAGGCTTTGTTGCAACATGTGAAAAGTATTGGGCATGACTGAGCTTCACTAAGGTGAAAACTACACCTTAACCATTAAGCTGATGTAAACATGCTGCATTGGGAGGCTTCTCTCAGCCACCATGTAAAGTATTTTTGATGGGTCGTCTTAGCAATAACTTCTTCGGAAGTGCTGAAGTGATAGACTTTTATTTGCAATTAGCTGTCATTTGGATGGTTGCATTATTATACATTATAAATGTCTGCAGCATTTAATAAGTTGTTATCCTACACTAACGTAGAATGCTGCCCTATGTCAAAAGTGCAGCAGTAGGTGGAATTTGTCCTCCTTACAGTATCATCAGGATCCCCTTGGGTGAGAGAGAAGGGTATTTTTGTCTAGTTCTAGTATATCATTGCTAATATTAATTACTTGCTGCACCACATATTTAGAAATATTTATGGGGTAGCTTAATGACAACGACCACAAGAAAAATGAAAATGTCCTGTATCCCTCAGGTGGGACATCTTGATGCCATTTTGTTGCATACTTGTTTGTGTAATTCAGATCCCATGTAGCTGTTTTACATCCCACGACTCAGTGCTAGTCTCACCGGCTGTGTTTCCCGGAGACTGAAAGTATGGCTCAGTGATGCTCTATGACTTGTTATGTTGTCTTGTTCGGGTTGAGTGCTATTGCTTTGTTACTGGTATCTTGTTTGAGCTCCACTGCCAGGCTCAGAGCCCTACAGCAGTTGAGGGCTGGACTGCCAGCCACAGGACTGTGCAGTGCATTTGAGCAAGAACACGCCAGGCCCCAGCTGGCACCTTGCCCACCCCTGGTTCAGTGCCTGTAGCTCCACTGGGCACTGGTCTGTCTCTCTCATTCAGAGGTAGTGTTGGCCTTTTCCTGCAAACTCCGTATCTGGATGTCCTACCGGCAGCGGTACTGCTGAGGCTGTGCCGAATTGGCTCATTTTCCTGGCTGCCCAAGCAGTGTGCTGGCTCTTTTGTTTTTCCCCCACCTACCTAGGGTGGAGACTATCCTGGCTGTTCTTAATCCCTGCATTTGATGGAGGAAGTTACGGGCAGTATGTGCTATTACAACATCCCCAGCCAACCTACTGTGGCTCCTGTTCTACTGCTATCTTTCCTGTTACTCTCGGGTAACTCCTCTGGAAGTTTCCTTGGTCCAGCCATTGTCAGAATATAATTTGGTCAGATCCCCATTTATTGTTGAGAGCTGACTGTGCACTGTTCATCACATTCATCACAAAATCATTGCTGTCCAGACAGAGAAGTGACTTACTCTCAAGGTGTTTGACAGCTTCTTTATTCATGACATTTCACTGTTAAATACAAGCACAAAGATTATCCCAAAGGAGCTGATCTTGAGTTAATAGTAACAGTACAGAGTGGGCAGGTAAGCATTTTCCAGTTGTTCAAATTAAAATATTACTGCGCATTGTGGTAAATTCACCCTGTGTGAAATTGAGAAGAAAAGGCTGCAGCACACCGTTATGATTGCCTTCAGAAAAATGAGTGTTTCATTTATAACCTACTCATCTACAACTGCATCTAAAGAGGAAATAATAATAAACCAACACAAAACCTCAAGGTGGGTTTCTCAAAATATTTGTATGAATGAAAAAATTGCAGGAAAACCAACTCATCACAAAGTCAGATTTTGCTATAGCTTTTGTTAACTTCTCAGTACTTACTTTTCTATAATGGTGAAAGCTTTGCTTTTATTTTCTGTGAAGGGGGAGGGTAATTAGTCTCTTCTTAGCATGAAGTTGTCTCTTAAGAGACTCCAAGTAGTTTATTTATTTACTTCTTAATTAAGAAAATAGCTATTCTAATTCTGAGGGAAGTGAAAGAAAATTTTGCAACCTGCTCAAAGGTTTAGCATTTTGTAGGATTGGGCACTTCACTGTTAACGAAATTAATAGAAGCAAACGGTGCTCAGTTGTAAGAAAATGGATTCTGACCAATTCCAGTAAGGAGTTGCAACTGGGATGACTTAACTTCATGTCTGAGCACCATCTCCACTTCCTGACACAAAGATTTGCAGTTTTGGAGTGGTGAAGCATACCAGCTCTCAGCCCACATATGACAGCAGACGGGGAGTGCTGTGCTGAGCACTGCTAAGCCTGGAGTCCTTGGTGTTGTGTTGGGGCTGCTGTCCCCTGGTGTGAGGGCATGGGGGAGAGAGATGGAAATCAGGGCCTGGGTAGGCAGCCAGATGTGATGTGCAGGCAAGGAAAAGTCAGAGAGGCAGGAGGAGGAGGAGGAGGAGGAGCTGCAAAGGGGGAAGGCAGTAGGAGATGGTTGTCTGCACAGGCCAGGTTTGAGATGGTGAGCTGGGAACTTGTGGCAGTGCAGGATTTGTGCCTCTCTTGCCAAGGGTAGCTGAAGACCACCATAACTCAGATGTGGGACGGGGACGGCTTTCCAGAGGATGCAGAAACCATGGGCAGGTCCTCTAGCACATTCCCCAGAGTCATGGAAGATGGAGGCAGGGAAACAGCTTGTCTGGGTGTTTCGGAGTCCCAACAAGACGCACCCTCTTTGTTGCATCATGGGAGAGGGACAAGCAGAGTGGGCTGCAAAGCTGGGGCTGAGGTGGGATGGGGAGCAGGGCAAGGCAAAGAGCCCAGTCAGACCCAGATCTCTCTAGATGGCAACCACAAGGCTTCCACAGGTTTCCCTGGATCCTGTTTTCCACTCCAAGATTAAAAATCTCCCTACAGGGGAAATTGGAAAGGAAATTGTGTGGTAGGCTTTGCTATGTTTCCAGCTGACTATTTCCATAGAAGTGGGCAGCTGGGCCCAGTGTTTCTTAAGATATCTTTACAGTAAGAGTAAAATCCCAGCTCTGCTGAAGGCAACAGGCAATTGTGAGCCTCCCGTTGGCCTCATGAGGGCTGTAATTTCATCTTGGCTTCAAGATGCATTAGGAAGTGCATGGAGATCCTGGGAACAGAAAAAGAGTAAGTCAAAAATAAAGATTTCTCATCCAAAAGTTGTTCACAGTGCTTAGTTAGTTTCATCAGAATTCAAAATATGTTCAATGTTTTTCTGATCCTATTTACTAAGGTTATATAGGTACTATCCAGGGGCAGACATTGTCTAAGCATCTGAGACTTCAGTACCTCAGTCCTCTGTTTTGTAAAAAAGAGGTTAGTTTCTCAAAAATGATCAGTTACCAAATGCTTGTTTTGATTTTAGGGTCCTTAAAAAAAAAAAGTAATAATCTTTGAAATGGGGCTACTTTTACTTCTGTGTGCTGACAATCTGAATGTTTAGCAAATATTTCTACTATCATTTGGTTTTTCATTTCTTTGTAAAAGTCCCATTTTATACTTTCTCAGAAGTGTTGTTTTCCTGCAGCAGTTCTGGAAATAGCTTTTCTGTCTCAGCCAGCATGGGGATGTGTACCATTTGTGAAGGCAGCCTGGAGAGCAGGCACAGGCAAACTGCAAAACAACATAACTTGTGGAATTAACACTTCACGTTGACACCCATTAAAAATATTCAGAGATTGACTCAGCCTGCCCATGTTGCACAAATAACATGCTTGGCTCTGAATGATTCAAGATCTTATCTGCTCTCAGCACAAGTTCACTGTGGAGGGCCTGATCCTGTTCTCATTAACCTACAAAGGAGTTTTGTTGCACACTTCAAAGAGAATTACATGAGCAGCATTTGCAGGGAAGCACACATGGTTCCTGTACCTTTTCCCTTTTTTCTTTCTCTTTTTAAAAAATTATATCCCAAACTACAACAAAACAAAACAAAAAAAGTAGGCTAGGAAGCAGTCAGAATAAAGCTGCTGTCTGTTGTTGCTTGGAAGCTGTTTGTTTGGCGTTCTTAAGTGCAAATTGAGAGTAGAAACCAGAAATAGCTAAGAAGGGTTTGGTTATATTTGTAGCTGAGTACCCTCACTCCCCGTCATCTCCGTAACAGGAGCCTTGCACGGCCCACGGTATTTCTATTTGCACCTTGCACAAGTATTTGCAAAGATCTAGAGCAGAGCCGGTGTGTGCGGGCACTGATAATGGATCCCTGTAAACAGCAGGGCCTGTGGAGGTCACTGCAAACAGCTCCACTGAGCCCCTGGGAAGGTAACCACATTCCTTCTTCTTTTCCCTGTGCACAGCTTTTGAAAAGGAGGCACGTATGGAGGAGGGATGGGACAGAGCCACCATTGCAGATTTTGTTTGGTTTTCTGTTTCTTCCATGCTGTCATATGAAATAAGAAAATGAATTGACCCATATTTTGCCCTTATGGTTTTATTGCTTTGTAGAAGAAAAGCCTTGTGGCTCTACAAGTATGCTGGTTCCTTTGGCAGAGGGAGCAGCAAGCATGTCACTCATCCATTCAACACACTTCAGGTGTTCTAAAAATCCTCTTTGTGGCAGAAGGGCATGGTATTCCAAATTCATCATCCACAGTGGTGTACAGCAGTGGATGCCCTGGTCCAGAAGAACCATCCCTCCTGTGGAGGCCCAGAGAGACTCTTTGCCTCTACTGTTCCCTTCCTCCGTCTCCAGGCCCTAACCACAGCATCTGCCTCAGTTCAGATGCTGATCTCTGCTGCTCATGTTTGCCCATAAGAAAGCCATACAAGATCATCATCAGCTGCTACCTGAAACCCAATGGTAATGAGATGGTGACAAACTCAGATAGTTACTCCCATTGTCTCCCAAATTCAAACCTTTAGACTTCAGTTTAAAGGGTCTTGCATCCCCATTTCCTATTCTCTGAAGCTTGCTTACCTAGTTTCAAAGCTATGAACTCATGCTCTGTGGGGGATGCTCTGTGCTGTCCTGAGGGAGCAAACATGAATGAACTTGCTTCTAGTCTTTGAGGGCTTTTTCCCCCCCTGCCCTACTGTTGCCCTGTTTGATTCTCAGTCAGCCTTGCCAACTCCTCACCATGCCAGAAGATGGTTTCCTTACCCCCATGCTGCAAACACCCTCTTCCCTCCTGGGTGTGGGCAGGCATCCCTCCAAGCTGTTTCCTTCTCACTTTGACAAGTCTTCCAACACAAGAATTGAGGCAAATGACATGTGGGGACATGAACCTCTCTTCTTTTCTCCACCACAACCACCTCAGTTACTGAAAACTTTGCTGTTCTCCGGTGGGTGCTGATGAGTGTCACCATCTCAGCCTGTATCGCTCTCCACAAGTATTCATTGAAATGCAGTGGGAATCTGCAGTTCAGGCTTAGCATTCTAAGTGGACTAAAGTTTTGGGTCCACATATCTGCTCTAAGGCCAACAGAGTAGGAATAGGACTCAAATTTTCTGTATCTCCCTTGTATATCCTGATAAATAGGTTATTCTGAGGATGTGTCCTTTCTTTTCACAAAGAAACTACTAAGCACCTGAGGTTTCTCATAATGCAAGTGGGAAGAAGTCTGAAATTGAAAAGTTTCTGAGGAGAGGTCGGTGACCTGTTTTCCAAGCCTTAGTAGGTGACCTCTTTTGGGTTGGTTCTTGCACTCTGTGCTGTCTTCTTTGTGGTGTCAAGAGAACCCAAAAACCTTTCTGAAAACTTGTTTGGGTGGTTCTGCTCTGAGTTCCTCTGGTGGGCGTCATCAGGGATGCTCGTGGGGAGGCCCAGAGAGCACCCTAACTACTGGTGTGAAGACTGGGGGCATCAGCCTGGCTGTCAGAAGCCACAATGTGCAGTAGTTAGTTGGGAATGCTGCAGGGATGAGCAGAGACATGAGCCCTGCCCTGCTGCCGCTCTGCCCCTCCGGATTGAAAAGGATGTAAGGAAGGACAGCACACAAACGTGACAATAGCTAGTTTAAAAAGCCTTGATGTTCTTCTGTGGTGTTCCTAATGGAAAAGAATTATTTTAGATAATCACAAAAACATGTCCTGTGGCAAAAAGCAATCCCTGCTACCTCTGAGTTTGTTTAGAAGATGACATGCTCTTGGCAAATGCTTCACTAGCCACAGAAATGCCCAGTGCATGTTAACGATCTAACCAATAAGTTATAGGTTCCTATTTTTTTCAATTCATTGAAGAACATTGACAAAACTGCAAACATATGTTTCTGCTGCTAAAACTTAGTCTTATCACAGTTTGAAAATGTGGAAAATCAATTACATGCTTTGAATTGCTCCCTTTATTGCTATAAAAGAATTTCTTCATTCTTTCAGAATAGTGTACACTTGGTAACGTCTACTGCTAACAGGCTGTTAGGACTTTCTGCTAAATTAATACACTACAAGTAAACTAAACAGAAGTCCAGTGGAATGCTAAACATCCACTTTCTCCTCTGTTGTGGCTGTGCTGCAGCTTGGGAACCCTCAGCCTTGTTGCTACAACATCTGGACAACATTTGGGGCTGTCTCTCAAGTGCACGGGTGTGCACCTCCGGTGAATTTTAACTTTCAACATCTCTCTGCCTCTAATCTATATTTAATGTTTCATGACTAGTAGTCAAAGAAACTTCAGCTAAATATCAGGTTGGAATGAAAATGATCCTTGGGAAAACATTAATTTTCAGCATTCGCCGGCAAAGGATCAGTGACAGAGACATTCCCTGGAGATTTGTAGCCCATTCTCTCACAGTAATAATAATTAAGACTCGTGATTACTGGGCCCACATAATCAAAGATCGCTTCATAAAATGTACTCCCTAAAGGGACAAATTCCCTGCTCCTAACTGGATGTCAGTCAGAGGGATCAGCACCCCCAGGGATCTGGAGTCTTTGCTTGCCCTTTTCATTACCGTGTTGTTAGCATTGTGTTACTTCATATTCTTCTCAATGCAAATGAGTAGGTAATCATGTGTAAATCGTGCCCTCCAGAAGGCACATGTAGTGAGTTTTTTCCCCCAAACCTACCACAGGGATTTCTCACATGGAACATAATTACATCTCTGCCATATGGGCTCATTTATATTCTATTACAGGTTAAGCTAATACGACTCAGAAATATGCTAAAAATACCTCAAAGTATTTTGAGCACTGTCAAAACACTTGTCATTTCTTTCTTGCCTGTTTGATTGTGAATGACTTTATATTTATTTAGAGATCCACAGTGCCAAGTAACTTCAGAAAAATAAAATCAGACCAGTTCGTGTTGCCCAGTGTCCAAAAAATACTTTAAATTCTCTCTCATGACGTCCTTCTTCGGTAATGGCAAATAGGTGGGTGAACAATGAAACAGAAAAGCCTCTAAGGCATATTTACCTGCAGCAACACCTCCGTGGATTTTAGATTTCCCAGGAGGAAAGGAATGTGCGTTTCAGTAGTGTAGTTTTATCATCATTAGGCTGGATCAGGTCTGTGTTTGATGTAATTATACTGTTCTGACAAAGCTGTACTTCCACTTTAGCCATTATAAAAGTACAAACCTCTCTGCCTACAGAGGCAGGGCTACTGTGGAAATAACTGTTGCCTAAAAAAATTATAGTAACATAAGAATGGGTCACCTTTAAAACTGGAACCACTGAAGTTTATATGATACTCTTTTCAGAATTGAGGTACTAGATATGAATATGCTATTTTCCATTTTCAGTGGAAATGTTTCATTTCACTGCAAGATCTTACTTGACAAGATTTTTTAATCATTATTACTTCACTGATTTTTAAAACTAATATCACTAACCTCTCTGGATAAAATCTGAGTCCACTGCAATCAATCCTAATTTTTATTCTTTTTATTTATACATTCAGTATTTCACCCTTTGAAATTTGATCAGGTTTCCTTTATTTCACTTGCTAAGAAGGAAACATGTAGAAAGTAATGTGCAGGTAGGAAGATTAGGCCAGAGGATGGGAGGGGACCTCACTGGACCTGCACATGATACTTCAGATGATACTTTGCAAAAGCAGTGACTGACTTTTGTTCCAAAGAGATGCTTGTAGAAAATTGGATCAGAATTTTGAAGACAGCAGCTGTATGTATCCTATAACCAGGAGATAAAATTCAGTCCTGGTTTATAAAGTCCTTTGAGGTTTTCAGTGATGGAAAATTCTGTGTAGCTATAAAATCCGTTCTATAACTATGAAATAAATTCTGGTACCTTTCTAGAATTGATTAATATATTTCAGAGTGTTGCCAGGAAGCCTTTGCTTTTTTTTTTGCTTTCTGATTTTATTATACGATTGCATGACCTTTTAGATTATTCAACACTTGAACACTAAACTCAGTGTTTCCTGAATGCTTTTTGCATGTTTTCAGAGAAAAATAATTATTGCTAACATAATGTGCTCAGGCTTCTGTGCAACAAAGTGTGTAAGCAACTAACATTAAGTGTATGAAAAGCTCCCTTGAAGTCAGACACATGTATTTTTCTGGATCAAAGCCTAGAAGCTACAATGTCTGTAGTTGTGCAATCACATCAGACTCAGAGGAGAGCGTTTCCTTGGAGTATACCTTGTTCTTAAAAGATATCTTTCAAAATCAGATGAAACAACAGGGTTTTGGTCAGAGCTGTGCACTGGTTGTTGCTGGACAAGGAGAGCAGTCTGACTGTGTTTTTGGTGTAGAAGGGGAAAAATTCAGGCCAGCTACGAGTTTATTACCCAAGAAATGTATTTTTCCAGCCTTCGTAATTCCCGAAGCAATGTAAAGGACACTACAGTGATTTCATACATTGGGGAGGCATTAAAAAAAGAGTGATCTCCTGGGTTGTACAACAAAGAGAAAAAAATTTCAAATCTCAGACCTAATTCCATTAGCTAATGTTTTAATTCAGCTGTCATAGATGTTTGTTTAAAGAACCTGCTATACAATTTCTTTTGCAAGTTGTATAGCCCTGATTGTGTAAAAGCATCCTGTGCCCTTGGAAAAACAACCTCTCCTTACATGCACAAAAGGGTGTCTTTTTACATGACAACTCCACAGCTTGCTTCCATTTTCTTCGGGCAAGGTTTTTCATTTTCATTCCACGATTTCATTTATTGTAAAATAACAACAGTCACTGTGGATCCTGCACTGAGATTGCTGTATTCATGTCATGGTTTTATGCTCATCCCTGGGCATCCACCACTGCTCATGGTTGCAGTGGCACAAGCTGACAGGCATCCTGACATCCCCATGTCACACCAGACCATGAGCAGATGCAGCAGAGGGGGGCACCAAATTCGGTAACAGTATGCCCAAATATTCCAGACAACAACCTTCCCAAGAGAGGGAATGACTGCTAATGTGCCCTGCTAGAGTACTCCCTTATTAATTGCGTGCTGGAAGCAGCAATTTGGTGATATTTGCATTGTATATTTGTCGGCCATATGTCAGTATGTCAATATTTTCCACCAGAGGGTGGGCAGCCGTGGATTTTCAGCAGAGATATCTAGCTGGTGCTGCAGGTATATGCTCAGTTCTGTGTTCTGGGTGAGGTGTTTATTTGCAGTCAGTGCCTGGATGGAAAGTTCTGGCCTGCACTGGAAGTGGGTGCATTTCATCATGCATGTGGTTTGCAGGAATAGGTGAATCAAGAGCCTTTGTATGAAAATTTTTGATTCCTAATATCCACACCGATGTTTTAAATCAATCATTCCTGGATATATAAATCATCCCATGATTAAGTTTGGATCTTCTTTGTCATTTGATGGTTAAATGTGAAATTCTTTTACTGCCTAATGTGATCTACTGTCTGCTAATACCCAGCTCTCTGAAACCCTTTGTAAATCGTTATAGTTTGCATCATCTATTTGGCTAACACACAGTGTCTGCTAACACACAGTGTCTGCTTTCCAAAACTGTGTAGATGATAATCTGTTTTAATACCTGTACAAATCAATTAAATTTATTTTGTGCACTGTTCACCAGCTGCCAAATTGGGTGGAGAATAGAAACACTTAGCAGGGGAATCAGACTCTACATAAATGTGTATTAGATGAGCCTTGCAGTCTGAGTGGGGGAGGATGTGAAATTTAGCATTTAATTTCCTCATCTACAAACAGATTTAAAAAAATGGCTTCCAGAAACAAAAATATAGGGCAGAATTGTGGAGCCCTTACTCATGTTGCTGAGCAGATTCTTATTGGATTTATCCCACTGGAGCTTAATAATATCACCTCCAGGGTGGCTGAAAGGATGCAGAGTTTCTTGCAAGGCACTTTGATGCTTTGTCTACCAGAGAAAGTAGGCAGCATATCTTCAAACCTCCTCATGGGGCCAGACTTCTGACTCCTCTTTGCTGTTTCTGATCACCATCGCTGCAGTGTAGTTTAGGGGCCTGTAAATGTCCAAACTGACTGGTGGTAAAACTGATGGGTGTGCTGAGGTACCTGATGGATTCTGCAAGAGGATTTGGGTTCAGTCTTCAAGCCTGTATATCCCAGATTTCAAGCCTTCATTTTAGACTGTGTGAATTCTGTCATTTGCAAAATGAAGCTTTCTTTAAGTAAAAATTATATACCTCCATTTTCCCCCTCACACCTATCTTCCTGTAGATAAATGAAGTTGCACTGGGAAAATTTAAAATTGACTGTGACCATAATGCTTTTTTACTCACAACTGAAATCCATATTTAAGCACTGACACAGATGGATTCAAGAATAAATTGCTAAACACATTTCAAAATATGGGGGTAGGAGGATGGAAATCAGTGCCAAGAAAACTGTTGTAAGGCAAAGTGTCTATGAAATGAGTGCTGCTAAAATTTTGCAGCATAAAACACTATAGAAAAAGTCATTGTCAGAGGGAAGATGGATTGATTCATCCCAGCATTGCAATAGTATTCCTGATTGCAGGTAGTTGAGGACAGTTTAATTTTGGAAAGAACAGTATAGCTTTTGTTCATTTGGTCTCTCACTTATGAAAAAAAAAATTCCCTCCTCACATACTTTCATAATCCTTATTAAAATACTCCACGGTGTAAAGTTCCTTGGGTAGGAGAGAATACCAAGCAAAAATGAGTAAGTATTTGTAGTAGGTTGAAAGATTAAGATTATTCCTCTCAAAAAGGAGCATTATATGCCCATACCCTTCTAGTTCTTTTGGAGAAGAATTTTCTGGATAATGCAGAAAGAGGGCAGGCAAGTTTTTTATTTAAAGGTAAATGTACCAGAATTCTCTCAATTGATTGAGAATTTTTATTACAGGCAGGGTCTGATTTTCTACTAGTTTGTATCCTTCATGACTGTTTGTACCAATGAAAAGAAGTTGTTAAGTGATATGCATTTTTACTGTGCCCTTGTTTAGCAGTAATGCTCATAATATGAAAGGTAGTGCAGCATTCAAGATGTACATGCATTTACCAGGATAATTATTATCCTCAAATATTAATGTGATTTTAATTTAAATGAGCAAAGGATTGCAGAAGCAACGTTATGTCTTCATCTCCTGGTGAGGAACAAGAGTTCTAATGTTGCAGCTCATGGCTCACAAGCCAATGTCATATTGACCATGAAGCCTTCAAATGACAATGACTTCCATCACTGCTTGTGAGAGCTGGACTCGACCTGCTGACCTAGAGGCTGAAAGGCCATACATTTTCTTTTATTTTGTATGCCACTTACTAATAGATACTCTTTTAAATTCTATTCAAGCTCTTATATGCTACACACCACTGTAGCTGAATGCTTTCCGTAGAATTTTTCTGAGGGGACAGAAGGTAACAAGACTCACATGTTATTTCCAGTTTTCCTTTCTCTTCCTGTACATGGACATTTCTGGAAAGTTACAGGCTATACTTTATTTTATTGTTTCATTTTTTTGTTTTTACTAATGGAAGTTACTAATGGAAGTGGATTAGGGAACTTGTCAAACACACAGAGTTGTTCAAATGATGTCCTCAGCATTGACTCTGCTTCCTGGAGAGCTCTCTGTCTTGCATAAAAAACATTATTCCTTGTTACAGAGAGATCCTTCCTGCCAAAGTAATTCAGTAGTCGAGTACATTCCTTGCCTTCACAAATTTTTTAGGCCATTTAATGGGAGCATGAATCTGAAGAGAATCTCTATAGGCAGTCGATGGAGTGAGTGGTCAGACAATGTTTACAAAACAGTTCATGTCACTGATAGGGAAGAAGAGGGCTGCAAGCTACAGTTTCCATAGGCTATTTTCTTGATGGATCGACTTGCACTACCATAATTTTTCATATGTGTAATTTGTGCATAATCACAGGTATTTTTTACACATCCTTCCTATTTCTCATGCTTCAGTCAAAGTTAGTGCCCAGCTCTATACATTCATCTGCACTGAACGGAACAGGTTAACTCAAGTTGGAATTAGCCCCGTGAGCTTTGTCCTGTCTTCATCAATATAAGGTTACCAGACAAAAGTGTGCACTTTGGCTGTTATTGCATACTTAGAAAAAAATGCATGAGTTTTAGCTACGGGATAAATTCACAGAGGAATGAGAATAAACCTTAGGCTCTTCTACTGCAAGTGAAATTTAAGGGGTTTAATGCTAGTTAAAGGTCTGTGGTATGGTGACCCTATTTGCATGTAATTATTCAAAGTGCAGAGACTTTCAGAAAGACATGGGGCATGTATGTGTACAGTGCATTAAGGCATATGATGTGCAGGCGGAAATATTATGCAGACCACAAGGCAAAAGCTGAGACTGTGACCCCACTGATTTATGGCTCTCAATACAGGAGCTGGACAAGAAAAGCTGCACTATGAGTCGTCCTGACTGCACTTCAGGGCACAATGTGCTGAACTGACTACTAATGGCGTGTTGTAATTCTGAGGATTTTGAGGTTGGGCAGTGATGGAAATCCAAATAGGGACAGGAGAAAGCTGGAGGTACTGCAGCATGGGTGTACATGTCACTGGCACCCCATGCCATGTGGTCCTGTGTTCCTGGTGGGGGAGAACAACCCCGGTACCATCTGGCAGCATGGATGGTTTAACTGGTTGGCAGTAGGCGCCCAGCACCGCCGTATTATCAGCAATTTCCACAAGACTGAATTTTCCTATTTACAGAATATATTTGCTTTTATCTTCCAGAGCAGATTGCTTTCATTTCTTGAAGAAAGGGAACTTTGAAAAAAAACCAAAAACCAAACAGAATGTGAAAATCAAATAATTTAAAATGAAGTTGCTGGTCAGCAAAGAGGAGGAAACCATCTTGCTCTGGTACTATTCTGCATCTGCACTGAAACACAAGACAGCAGCTGCCTTGGAGCTGCCTCCACAGCAAGGAAAGACATTCATCTACATTTAAAGATTCAGTGCACAGAAAGCAGAGTGACGACATCTCCTCTCATTTCCATGCCCAACAACATGCACTCCAACACACAGCTCTGCTTCCTCTACAATATCCCTTTATTTTCCTTTATCTCTGCTTTTCTACTCCCTTCCTTCCTCAAGCCCTTCTTTGAGCTTTATATTTTCTTGTGTTTAATTTGGAACTTACGTTCTTCAGTGAACAAATCCTTCTCCCTTTGTTTCTCATCAGAGCCTTCATTGCTTTACATCCACTGGGAAGAACTGATCCAGTTATCTCCCAAATTATATTTCGACAGTCTGCAAGCCTGACTTCACAGATAAACTGGAGAGCACCCCAACTGGTATAAATACAGGACATAGCCTTTCCTGCTCCTTTCAGCAGTAGTGATGATTACCCTGTTTTACTATAACATCAGTTGCTACCAGTGGGAGCAATATGCCCTGCCATTCCCAATATTCAGTCATTATAGGGTGATTATTATTATCTGTTATTTTATATTAAAGTAACAATTAGCCCACTCAGAACTTGATATCTCCTGTTCAAACAGAGAAGATGATTTCAGTCCCAGACTTCTCATGGACTAAATATAAGACAAGAGGAAATAGATAAATCCAGCAAGCAGCTCAGATATCATGGGAAATGGTTATTGATGCAATGAGTCACAGCAATGCCTTGTTATAATTTCTGCAGGCTCCTTTCTGGCTGCAAAAGGCAGAAACCTCTTTTGTTTGATTTTGTTTTGTTTGGAGAGTAACAAGCTCTCCCTCAGACAGGTCTATACTTTCCTTATACCTCTGCATCTGATTCAAGATCAGTGAATGTAGCTATGCTTCCCTTTCTGGAAGGGAGATGGATTTTCCTTAAGCAGCAAACGCAGTGTCTTTCAGCAAAATATTGACTATCTAATTTCCTCTCAGTAGAAGTATTAGAGTAAATATAAAGCAGCCATGTCCCTGGACAGTGGTGTGCTCCACTCAAGCAACACTTCTTCAGCAGTTTCAGATGTCTCCATTTTACTGTCATCATGATTTTTTTAGAGTGGGACAATGCTGCTAGCACCCTAGTAGTCCTGCGGATGTACTTAGGGATAAGCTGCCAAAGAACATCTTACTGCATTAATGTAATGGTGTGTACATTTGCTTTACTTGATCTCACATAATCCATCAAAATCTTCATGAGTAGAAAAGGTTGAATCAGCCTTACTGATAGAAATTACATTCCCACTGTTATCTCCCTGACAAATCAACCACTTCATTGCTGAGGGGTTCATATTCGTTTGATTTAAAAGGTGCTAGGTAAAATCGCACTTCCTGGGAAAGTAGAGGTTTAAAACCATTGGTCAGAGAAAGCATCCAGTCAGAGGCTCTGTTTGGTGTTTGCTTTTGGTTTGCTGTTTGCATCACACCTCCTGCTTTATTAGAGGAGAGTGACAGAAGGAAAAAAAGTGAAGAACAGTTAAAAGGATGTGAATCCCATCTTCCTTTAAACACACCTTATTAGTTGTTTATAATTTTCAGTCTTTCAAAAGGAAGATGTTAAACTCTGGAGTACATTCAGTGCCAGGCACTGAAGTACCTGTTTCTCACCATCAGAGAGATAAAGTCAGGAACAAGGTTGTGGAAGCAGACTGCAGGATCTCTGTAACCAAGCGTCCTAAGGACTGCTCAGACAAACATCTGCCACTATGGGGTTAGCATCAGAAGCCTGGCTTTGGAGCTGGGAGCTGGACCTCTCCTTGTCCTTTCTGTGGTTAAAATTGGCATAGTTCAATTAATATTGCTCCCCTGAATTCCCAAGGCTACTTCTGCGTTCCTCACTTCATTCCTAGCCTTAGAACGCCTGCTGTAATTAACTGTGTGCCATTGACATGCTTTATGAAATAGAAAAGGAGGTCTTGGTAGTGAGAAAAGTGGTTCCTGCCAACACTGAATTTTTATCAAAATTTAATGAAAGCTATTCTGTAAATAAATCCCCAGTTGCCGGTGCTCCGGTGAGGATTTTTCAGTGTGAGATGAGAAGGCTTCAGGGAGCCTCTTGGGCAAGGTGGAGGTTAGTGTTTGGACACTGCCTGGCCCTTGGCATCCTCAGCAGCCCAGGGCTGGCACGTCCAGCTTAGTACCTACTCCCCCAGCTGGGAAGAGCTATTAGAGAAGAAAATGGTACCAGAAGTCAGATGCTCAGGACTGACATACATACACCCCCCGAGGAAATATTTGAATCATGCTACCTCAAACTCAGCCCAGAAGTCAGGGTAGGGTGAAGTGTCTTAAATACCCTTTCCTTCTCTGGGTTTGTAGACGCCTCCAGGCAGCTTCAGGTCAGTATGATTTACTGTGTCCTTGATGGATTGCCCTCAGCAACTCTGTACACTCCTGTGCCCACAGAGTGTCCCACCACCAGGTTTCTTCACAGTTCCAGTGCTGGAGAATCTCAGGCAATATTCTGGGGCTGGTGTATGTCCCTGTGCCTCCTGCCTGGCATGACTTTTTATTCACCAGAAAAAAGACTGAAGGAGAGGTGCAAACTGTACCTCTGGGTTTTATACGCAGTTGTGCCATTGACCTGCCAGGTGAGAAAAGAGGCTCCAATGGGAGGCCTCAGCCTTGGTCCATCTCTTATTTAAATAAAAATTATGCAATTTATTTCTAAACTATGACTGTGCAGCACTATTAAACTCCAGTTATCAGGTGAGACTATTAAATCTCCTTCACCTTCCTCACCACCAGTGCTACCCATTTTTGTCCATTTCTGCTGGCACATCCTGAGTGCTCTAGGCAGCAGAAGACCCACCTGTTTCCCATCCTGAGCTGAACAGAGTGGGATGCCCACCTCTTGGAGGCCTTGAGGAGCTACTATAATGCAAATCATGTTCTTCTCCCCCTCTTCCTCTCTGCTTTTGTTAGCAGGGATAATGATGGTTGCACAAGCAATATCCTGCTCAGAAATAAAGCAGTTACATAGACTTGCTCAGAAAAGAAGAGTAATTTACATTTACAGAAATGTTTACAAAGGCAGAGTACAGGTTGGAAGAGAAGGAAAACAGCAAACTTAGAGTGGCTGGGTTTATCTTGCTGTTCAAAATGTGGACTCATCTCTGCCTGCAGCCTGCATTCCAGCCTGAGCTCTGCAGCTGATTGCACATGATGGAGTCAGAAGGACGGCATCATCCACATTTCTAGGGGGACAGCAGCTTATTAACAGCATACTCTTCATGTAGGACATCCACTGTTTCCTACCTTTCCTATTGTGTCTTTCCTGTCCCCATCTATTTCTTGCCTAGGTTTCATGTTTTGTCTGGTCTTTGCCAGAAAACCATTAAAGAAAAAGAGCAGGACTTCTGCATCTTGTGGTGCATTTTAGCTAAAATATTTATCACAACAGAACAAAAGTTGTACTTTTTCGAGCTGAATGATCTTTCATGTCTAACACCCATTTTAATACATTGCAATTGTGTTTCTCAATATCGTTTTAAAACCACTTAGGATGGCTTCACTAGCAGCTTTTCAGAAAAAGAAATCTATTTGAGTGTTTAGAGGAAGAGTTACATTTCCTGATCTGATATTTTTCAGTCCTCATCACAAACTGTCAATTTTCTAACTCACAGTTCTAGAGTACTTTAACTATTTAAACAGTGTTTAATACATTCCATGGACAAATAATATAATAACATGTATAGAGAGCAAAATCAAGAGAAATTGATCCAGGTCCTAGTTTTGTGACATAGCTCTCATCCACACCTGGTTGTAAGATGCGCGAAGCCCTGAACAGATCCTCTGGCACCATTTCAAGATAAATAAATTAAATTACCTCTGTACCTCCTGTATTATTCTTATTTTACTAGTCTGATTTATTGAGATTAAAGTTTAAATGGCTTGGAGGAAATTACTCAGATTAAATTACTACTCAGGAAAACTTTGAGATAGCAACTGTTTCTTCATTTGGAGTTTACACAGCGAAATGAAGTCCTGCACCATATCTAGGGGACTTTGAAGATAGAGCTATTGCTAGCAAATGTTAGTGTTGTGAATCTGCTCTCTAACACCTGGGTAAAATACTCCTTCCCTGGCTTTCTCACTCTTGTTTTTTTCCTGGCTTATCACAGATGAGCTTTCAGTACCCTGCTGTGTCATGACCTCAATGGTAGAAGATGTTTGTATGGAGGGCAGCAACCTCTGGGCAGTGGCCAGTGGTTGCCTTGTTACTTGTCTGTCTGCCTTCTCCTCACTGGTTTCCAAAGAAGCCATTGCCTGCTGCCAAGAGCCATTCTTAAGCTGTTTCATCCCGACCACTTAACAAAACGTCTTCCTGTGGGGAGAAGATTTACATGAGGAATTCTCTGGAGTGGGAATCAGGATAGCCCTTCAACCAGCCCCTCATGCCTGCATTTTGTGTTGCCACACTGGGCTGAGGACTTCAAAGCACGCTCAACTCTTTGCCTGTACTCCTTGCCCTGTCTTATTTTGACCTTTCCCCTGAGAGACAGGTCCACTAGTGATGAGAAGATAATTCAGATCATCTGGTCTCTTGGGACACACACTAAGGGGAAGAATAACAATTTGTCCACAGCTTTACTGATGTGCATAAAAAATTCAGACTCCTTTTTTGCTGACCCTAGTGGCTTCCTACATACAGCTGTAGAACTTTATGCTCTTAATCCAGAAAGGCAGCTGGTATTTTCAGCCATAGGCTGTCAAATGTCATATTCATAACACATTGGATTAAATGATAATAGAAGAATAATTCTTTTAATAAGATATTTAAGACATATTGAAATAGAAGCTTTTGTGAAACAAATATATGGGAATTTTACAGCATCAGATCAAGAGAACAGATTGTTATTGGTAATTCAGCAGATCTGTCCTAGTAGTGTTACACACACACAGTCATGACCTTAGATTCCAGTGAAGACCACCAGGCCATTCATCTGGAAACACGTTGAAAAACTGCCACTTCACAATGCCCTTACTGTGGGACATCACTTACCTTTCTCTCTTTTGCATAGCTGCCTAGTCTATGCAAATAGTAAAATTGCTATGTGACTGTGAACTGAAAAGGACTGTTTAGATCACTAAACCAGCTACTTGTTGCTGCATTTGACCATTTAATAGATGTTCAGACACAAAGGAGCCACAAAAATTTTGCCAGCTCCCTATGACAACTTGCAGATCTGTAGCAAAAGGTCCGAACACACTGTTATACATTGCAGAGACGGCTGAGGGGATCGAGGGTTTCACTGCTGATTTCAGTTTTCATTAGCAGCTGTGATGTTAGTTATTTGTCAGATGATCCTAACAATTCTACCACGCTATCCTACAGATAAAGACAGATAACACTCCATCACACCCACCAATCTGATTTTGGGGAATATTCCTTTGCTGCCCCAGATCTGTCAGGTGGCAGGTATAACCTTCTGGGTATATCTCGAAGGCACTCGAGATGTTTATATTTCGGTAGAATCACCAATGTATCCTGTCCTGTCTCTGGTTGAGATCTATCTCTGATACTTCAGATGGGAGCCAAAAAAATCACAGCAGTGAAGTTGGTGGGAAGAAAGGAAATAAAAGGTCTTTATAAAGGCCAAGAAAAATGTGAGTCATGAGATTACGTAGCTGGGGTGCAAATGAACAAAATGAACAAATGCCTCCTTCTTTTGAAGACAAAGGACAAAAGGACTCATCATAAGTTTAAACTTCTGACACCAGGATCTCCTCCTTAGCCTACCACTCAGTCCCAAAAAGCTGTAAGACTCCATTTTACAACTGGTGAGGGTTTTGGCATCTCTTGGCCAGTCAGGAGTTCAACTTGTCTCTGCTCATCAGTTTGAAAATATGTTCCCATAGCCTATGAGTCTGCTTCACATTTTATTTGTTATAATCTTAAGCAGAAGAAATTCTTTCTTTCACTCATTATACAGAACAGACAACTTTCATGCCTTTAGCAGAATTTTCTTTCCTTCATCATTTTTTTTTTCAAAACATGTTATGTGCCCAAGTGGGAGCACATACCTGGCTGGTTTAATTGCATGAAAAAGGACTGTCACCTGTTTTATTTAGTGATCTGCTTCTATAAATGTAGACATATTCACCCTGGAGGACCTTAGAGGCTGCTTACCTGCTAAGATGTAGCCTGTGCCCGTGAGGATGGTTGTTAAACAATGTCCAGATGCTTCCATTCGCACACACAATGAACACAGTCAGGTGTGATGCTCAGGAGCTTGTCTCTCCCTGTCTTTGAACCAGAACAAGATGTTTGCTGACCTTCCCACAAGTGACCTTCAGTCCCTAACCAGGAAGATATCTTCCCTGAAAACACAAGTTGAGAAATAGTCACATTCACTAGCCATAAGCTTAATAATGATAATTCAAATGTTTCACTTTGATTGCAAGTAAGAACTATGCATATGTAGATAGATACAAATATTTCCTGCTTTTGGGCCTCCCTAAAATAGCTCATAGAGTTGGAAAAAAAATAGGACTTTTAACAACCTCTAGCCCAGTTTCATTAGCTGGCATTTTTATAATGTCTTGTCTTTAGAAATGCTGTAACAATCTATAGAGGAATATTTTTTCATAATGCTGTGCATAAGACAAAACCAAATTTGAGCAGTTTTTTCAGTTGCTGTTAATAAAGGATGCAAGAGCCCAGTGTCTATATAATAACTTGCAGCTGTTGAGAAGCTATTTTAGTCAGTCAGTGCACACACCAAGTTTACAGTCTCCAAATACCTGTGGTCTAGCCACTTACTTCAGTCTGCTGATTATTTAGCTGGAATAATCTACCCTTAGCTCCTCCTTCAGTCCCCTCCACCCCAACAAGAACCAAATGCAGAGCCATTTAAAGAAATCCAGACCCAGCTTCTGGGCAGCCCTGTGCCCCCAAGCCAGAGCCTCCCCAGAGCTTTGCTCTGCAGGTTTGGGCTGGCTGTGGTGAGGGCGGCTGTCACAGCATGGTCAGACCCATGGGGACCAAGGGTTAGGGGAAGTGTCACCAGCAAAGTGATGGTTTTTGCTGGGTGGGGAGAGGCGGGTCCCCAGTGCTCAGCAGGGTGATCCCACTTGGAGCCCGCCATGGGTGGGAGGAGAGGGAGCAATAGAGGGAGGTAACATTTTTTTATATATAGGTTTGTTTCTTTGTGAACAACACAAAATTATTATTTCCTCCCTTTTTTTTTCTTCCTGCTGAATTAGGGTAAATTTCATATCCTGATATGAATGCAGCTTGGCACTGATGTTTGATTATTTAATTATGATTTTTTTATTTTACAAAAAATTATTTTCATTTAATTTGATCATTACCTCTAAAATTGCTTCATGTCTTTAATATCTAAGTCTCTTTCCTGAAATGGAGCATATTTTTCTGACGAGCCCCACAGATTAATTTATATGCTTATTTCTGCCAATTGTTATTATTTCTGGGTTTTTCGGGAGGAGGTTCACTGTTTGCTTGGTGCAGGATTTCACAAGGCTTTTTTTAAACCAATTCTTTTAATGAGCATTGGAACCAGTCTAGGAAACCATGATAGAAGGTAAATCCCTTTTAAACAAAACATATTAGAGCTGAGTTATCTGCTGCCTCTGCTGGGGTTGGTAGGGTTGTTATGCTTTTGTATATGAATTGCTTTGGGATAATAATGTTTTCTACTTGCTTATACATTTTTCATCAGACAAATCAGGAAAAAGGTTGTATCATACAGATCTGTAACCGTAGCTGCTTTTCTGTCCTGTAGCTGCAAGCTAAAGATGAGATACGTTTTCATACTCAGAGAAAAAGGGTCAGAGTTAGAAGGGGAAAAAGAGTATGGAAGTGCAAAGCCTTGGATATAAGTAGCTAGCCCCTAAAGCAGGTGCTAACAAGACCTTCTTGACAACCACTGAGTTTTGTGCATAGCAGAGGAAAAGTTACAGCTGAAAGAAAAGAAGCAGGCAAGGAATAGCATTGTACTGTATCTGACTGGGATTATAGCAGCTGAATGAGTCATTGTTATAAAATATGGGCAGCAGAGCGTCCTTTCAAGTCTCTCAACACAGACTGAATGCGGTTCTGACCAAGATGACAAAATTCATTTTGATTGAATAGTTGTCCATATTTTTAAATGAAATGCATGTGGGGCCATTAGCTCAGCTCCCCGTCGAAGGCGGCTGCGCCGCAGCCCTGCCATATGTTTGGCAGTGTTTGAAGCACCTGGCATCCTCCAGAGCAGACAGTCACATTTGAATGGGGATAAATATTGAACCATCTCACAGCTTTCTCTTCCAACTCCAGGGTAGGTATTTTTACATTAAAAAAAAATACATAGCACAATACAAAAGGTTAGGCAAAAAATTATGTACATAAAGTGTTTTATAAAACCAGAAAGGAAGAGGAGGACAGGACTGGCAGGGATCCTGGACTCCTCCTGTGTCTGTGGAGGACAGGATGGGCAGGGACACAGATTTCTTTCTTTGTCTAAAGGCTTCAGGGACTTGAGAGTGCAAAAAATACAAATAATAATTTGTTCTTTTATTATGGATTTATCACAGTATTATTAAAGCTAATACGCAGTTTCTCAGCTTGGAATAATCACTCCCACAAGTCCCATCCCTATCAAATTTTCTTCACTTTAATACTATTAAGAAACTGATATGCTTAGCTGCATGCTGCGATCAGTCTTGTCCTTTGGCTGAAAAATGAGCAAGTTACTTTGTCGTCGAATAAGCTTTAAATGTTTAGTGACCCATGAATCTGAATTTCAACCAAATAGGAATATTGCATGTCCTTGTGCTTCTCCTGGGCCATTTTTGGGTTTCTTTCAAGTATTAGTGCGGATTTATGGTATGTTTTGTGGCTTAAAGAGCTATTGATTACACAGGGCACAATTAGAGCAGTCTTAGATCCACCACGGAAAGGTGAGCTCAGATGAGAATAAGAGAAAGCAAAGACTAGGACAATACTCAGTGAACAGAAACCCCATCACATGACAGAACTAAAAAGGACTTTGCTAGTTTTATGTTGCAAAGGAAACTCTTAGAGGAGGCACCATTTATTTCTCTAAGCATGTCTCCAGGAGGAAAAGGACTTTTCTTCTGAAGGGCCCTAAACAGAAGTATAGATATAAACCGTGTGAATACATTCATATTGGACACAAAAAGGTCTGGCAATGAAAGGAGCAAGAGTCTCAGCTGGACTTCTAGGAAGTTACTGGGGCCTAAAACCACAGTTTGAAGCTACTTTTTGATAACTGTATTCATGAAGTGTAATGATACGGTTGTCTACAGTAGCAGGTAAACGACTTTGATGAGAAAAGAAAGTGCCTTCTTTAATTACTTTATCAGTGTTCCTAATACCAAAAATGTCTTCCAAAATAGATTGATGAGGAATACTGAGGATTTCTCAACACACTTTCTGTCCGGTGATAGTGCAGCATTTCTTCTTTTCTTCTAAATACAGCGCAAAGGTGGAAATGAGCTGAGTGTTTATGTGGTTTCCCTCCTTCTGAGAATCATTTTCAGATCCCACTTGAATCATTTTTCTGCCTACAGCTGCTTCCACAAACATCTCAGTGGGTGGACTCCATCTAAGAAATCCTTGTGCTTCTGCCAGGATTTCTTTTCTATTCCAGCTCCCCGCCTTTTAAAGAAATTATAAGTCGTGCATGGCAATAATGTTTTAGAAAGGATGCTGTCCCTGGGACATAGGCGTTTCTGACAGTGTTTTATTAGCTAATGTGGACGACCAGCTCTGTAAGAGGAACATTGTTGCTTATTTTTCTAGATAGTTATTATGACTGGTCTGATTTTTTTGTTTATAACATTAATCTTTGCTGATCCATATACTATACAGTGTTGAAATACAAAAGAGAAAAAAACGCAGCCATTCTTTGTGTTGTATTTTTTATCTCAAAATAGGCAAAGTGTAAAAATTCAAACAAAAGTCTGCTAAAATTAAGGAGCTGCACATCATCCACGTTGACCATTTTTGGTCCAGCTGAGCACTGATGGGCATTACCATGGGAAGGTGTGCATTGCCCACCTTGCTCACTGTGCCTCTCACTGAAGAGTCTGCAGGAATGCCAAAAAAGCAGGACCTGAAAAACATAGGGATCACTGCACACTCATTTACTAGCACCAAGCACTACTAGAACTCCATAAAAATGAAAATAAAACAGGAGGATGGTGATGTGATACATATACAACTCTGCATATCAATATGTTTCATTCATAAGAGGAGATTCAACCTCTGTGGAATTACAGAGCTTGCTGCAATGAAATGACTGTTGCACTAACAAAAGCCAGGCAAGGTCATTATCTGCATTTCCAAGTGTTTGTAAAATAAAATGGAATAGCCTTTTCACCCATATATGTAATTTTTCTTGTTGTTTAGAAACTGTAATAACAGCAGCCTCAGACTGTTGTTTTCTTGTCCTTATGGTACCAAAAAAAAAATATATTCTTTGAAAACACACCAAAATAAAAATGGCTTGAAGGAGAAATTCTTGAGGCTGGTAGCTTGTAAAAAGAGCTACAACCTGTGTTCAGGTGCCAGGAAAAAAACCGCATGCCATACTGTCCCATCAGCTCTGCTTAGGCTTCAAGCCATACCTGTACCAGCTCTGATTTTTTTGCACCATCCGTATTTCACATGGATAGGTCAATAATCACACCACATAGTATCGTATGTATGTATCAGATCACACTGTCTACTCCTTAGCTCCTATATATCACAGTAAGGGTATTGTTTCACGGTGCAATAAATTACTAATACATTTACCTGAACATTTTCTCCATCATTTTTTTGAATCAGTAACTTTAAGGGAATTCAGGGGAGTTTTAGAAATATTGGTACCTTTTTGTAATAGTTTATGGGTTTCTCTGCTCAGATTCCTTTGAAGGACTAGGGGGAGAAGTGCTTCATTATTTTGACTCAAGATTTTTTTCTTTACATAGCAAAATGCTGATAAAAGTTGTGAATTTCTTCAGTAATTGTATGTAAGGTTTCAGATACCATCACTGGCTTGAACATTTTTGATTCCTGCTTCCTGGGTTGGCTTACAGGATATGTGCTGCTTCTCCCTGGCCGCAGCACTGCTTTAGCTTTGTTCTGCTGGAGTTAAATTGCTACCTGGGCATGTTTGTATTGTTGCACGGGCATGGTGACCTTTGGTAGTAAATCATTTTGGTTGGGCCAGATTGGGTTGAATTGCAAGGAACAAACAAATGCATGTTTGTTTTCAATTTAATAGACAGAGCAATTTAGATAAATTTAAAGTTTGGTTGCAGGAAAGCATTCTAAACAGTGTATTTATATTTCATTACCCCAACTTTGATATATCTACAGTGTGAAATTTGTCTATAATATATAAAAAGATACATATTTATTTGTATGTGTATGTACAGCAAAACTCATGCACAAATAGATGTGCATTACATATATGGTAATAATACAGCTCCATCATCAGGGAAACATGGAGACATCTATTCTAAGCCAGTCGTGTAGGTCCTTCTGAGATCTATAGGGAGACACAGCCGGTTCCAGAGGGTGATCTATACTCATCTATTCAAAATGAGAGGTTGCCTGCTGAGAAATCCTACGTGACTAATTCAGAGCAAACACGTAACTTTCAGAAAGCTAAAGTTAGGGGCAGGAAACCCAAACCAACTCTGCTCCCAAAAGAACACTCTTTTGTGGAGCTGACTGATCATGAACCACTTTTAGTTCCTACTCGTGTTTTCTGTGGTGGTGATAATAGTGATGGTGGATACCACCAAGTTAGAAAAGATGTTTTCCATTTTAAATTAGAAAGTTTTGTGGGTTTTTTAATGGTTATGGTAATTATTAAAGAGGAAAATTTTCATGTTGCCAATTCATCCTTTTTTTGTTTGTTTAATTTTCTCCTTAAAGATGACTTTGAAGCATATAATTGTATAAATGTGACTTGATCAATTAAATCATTGGGTGGACTTTAAAATCATGAGGGAAGAAGGAAAAGGGAGGAGAAGAATTCATGAGAGCTACGGTAAAGAGAATTATTAATCTGCAGAAATATGTGCCTCTGTTACTATTGGCTCTGTGAAAAACTGATTTCACATGTTATAATGTGCCTCCTAAAACTGAAAAAATAGGAGTGGGTGTGGAAACCTAAAATTGTACAGCATATGAACACTTAGATCTCTTAAGAAGGCAGATGTAGAATAAAATGTAAATAAGATCTGGAAAGAAATGCAAAACCTTTAAGACAAACAAAATTAAAATCCAAAAATCATGTCTCCTGGTTTAACGGTGAGATTTGGCAATAACACCTCTGGGAGCTTCTGAAAGGAAAACTCAGATTCTTGGCTTAAAGTGTAGCACAGAGATTGCCTTGAATATAAAATTTATCTCTGCCTTTCCAGTACATTTTGAGAGCCAAATTCCAGCACTGTCTGAGAGAATGTTAGTATTTCTCTGCAGTGATGGTTTGAATCAATAGTTCATCCTCTAAGCAAGGAAAATAATTGTGGTGAAGGTCTTTGCTTAAGTAAAACGAGTGGAGAACATGCTGTGTCTAATGCAGGCTTGCTCCTGAGCTACTGTAAAACAGCATGCAGCTCTTTGCAAAATTTGGAGGACATGGTAAGTGCACTAAAAGAAGTGATAACTGCATTTTTGCAGATAGTAATAATCTGGTAAAAAAAATCATTAACTAAGTTAGGACCATTTTGCTGTTATCTAGGATGAGAGGTTTAGGGCTATAGTAATTTGCAAAGCTAATCTAGTTCAGTGATCCGCAGGCTGTGACCTTTGACAACCCTCCTGGTGATTGGAAGAATAGAGCATCTGGATGTCAGGAAGATAAGAAGGTTGGGAAGGCAGCTGGGTCTGCAAGAAAAAGCAACCAAACCCCATTCTGTGAGGTTAGTAAATAAGTCTTTTGTTTAGGTAGATAATGGATAATTTGGATGCATTAGCACCTAATTCTCAAAAGTTGCTCTTGAATTATGCTTCAGTTTCACAGAGGCCAAACTATGAAACTGCCAATTTTCATAGCTTCAAAGTGATACTGCTTTCTAAATTAGATAAACAGAGCTTCCAAAAATTATGTCAACGATGTGTCAAGCTGGCATTAAAAAAGAGAAACACCCTATGTCAGTGCCATTGAAATAAACAAGTTAACAGCTAGTCGTAAAGGCCATGAAGAGAGTAATTTAGGAGAATATGAGTTCCTGACTCCGGAATTCCAGTTCTCTGACCCAAACAACAGCACTCCCACACACTGGGGAATGTGTGTATGAAATAAGCATGGGAGTGCCAAAGCTGGAAAGCTGTATCAAAAAAGGCCAAAGACACAGGAAACTGAAGATTTGGATCTGAATTTAAAATTAACCACTCTGGCCTCTGTCTAAAATTAAGTCCAACTCCCCTGAGTTTTGGGTAGAGCTCAGCATTATATGGCAGGGAAGTCATTGAGAAGAGGCAAAAATGAAATGCCAATAGACACCCAGGATGGCAAGAGGGGTAGTGCCGGAGTTGAAAGATGGTGCTGAAGACAGGGATTGTTTTCAAGGCAACTGGATGCAGAGAAGGACTTGGAGAACAGAGAGGGGATGAATAAAGTGGAAAGAACTTATGTTTCATGATGGTTCTCATATGCCATCAAAACATTGCTCAGCTTAAGTGATTAAGGCAGGTTTGGCACAGAATTTCTCTAAAATGAAAATATGGAAACTGAATGCTGCTTTTAATTTTGCAGAAACGAGTCCCAGAGATTTTTCAGATATCAGTGTCATTTTTTAACCAAGCTGCTCTATTCTGAAAGCACAGACACCTCTCAGTCTCCCCAGGGAGATAAGTTTCCCCTTTAGTCTGGTTCCAATCTGAGGAAAAAACAGATAGAGATATGAACTACAAGTTGCTTGTATGAACAATCCCATGTTCAAACCTCTAGAGCTTTATCCATCACTGGTGAAATACAGTCTTAAAACAAAACACTTGATGGGGAACAATTGTTAACATTTATCACTGCTTTGGTATACTGACTTCACTGAGCTAATAATAATAATGATGGTAACGAGAAACTTCAAAAGATTTGTGGATGCCAAGTACTTGCTTCTTTTTACTAAAAGTCTTCAGTGTATCTCTGCCATTTTTGGAAGACACCATTTTTGTGAAAATTCTTTCTTAAAGGCTTTTTTTTTACTTTGTTAGTGGTCTTGGGATTAATACAGCTAATGAGATAGAAAAAATCTTTACGTTGTATTATGATTGCGGATTATTTGAGGAATACTTGAAAAAGAAGCCAGCCTCCCCCTTGTTAATATGAAGTATGTCCATCATGGTTTCATGCAAGATGCATCTCGCTGTATACAAACCAATCATATGAAGTGCTCTGGTTGCAGATGTGATTTTAACGGGGAATGACACACCCTCCAGAGACAGAAAAAAAATCAAAGAAAAGACTCTCCCAAATTCTTTTAAAGGTCAAATGTGGATTCGAGTTTACAGTTGGAAGCCAAACACAGAAGGACATCACCATGGAGTTTGGGAATTTTCCATTTGGGGTATCTATTTTACAGCAGATTCATCTCTGTGTAATGCAACTGCAAGCAAACCTTGACATGAATACCAAAGAGACAGGAAAGATCCAGATCCATATGTGAAGTTTACATTTGCTTCGTTTACGGTCTCCTGATAGAGGGACGACCATGACAAGTGCACTTCATAGATGATCTGGGGCCAGTGCTATGCCTTCTTCCTCTTTTTTTCCTTTCCCTCTTATTTTCTTTCAATCCAAGCCTGGCTGGTAGAGATATGACTCCTGCTGTGAAAACTGTCTATGTCACCAGATTTCTCAACAAGTTTTCTTCCATGATTTATGGTCATGGAAAGGAGTTTGAAGACTTTCCGAAAGACGTCCTCCTTAGACCTTCCTTCAATCCTTTTGGAAGGCTTGGGATGGAAAAACTAGACCCTTGAGAAAAAAATAAGAAAAATTACAGGAAATTGTTTCTTTTAGAGTAAAAATAGAGAAAAGGATGGAATAATGTCTAAAAAGATGTTATTACTGATTTACTTTATTGCTGCATTTACTGTTTCATTTCAGTGGTTTAAACCACATTCAACAATGAACAGAACTCCCAGTGAAATGATTAGGTATTTCCAGAACATTTATTCTCTAACTAAACTTTCCAGTGTTATGGCAACTATAATTCCAATACATTCTGGGCCAAATTTATTGTTAGCATATATTACTTCACTGCAAGTATTACATTACCATGAATGCATGTATGGGGATGTCACGTACATTTTTGAGTTTTTCATTTAGAAATATGAGGGTTGTGTATTAGAGCTCAAGATACCAACTGTTTCAGACCTGTGTGGTTAAAATTTCCTTTCATTTACAAGACAATATGGCAATGCTCTCCAGTTTATTTTTCCCCCACTCTATTTCATAAAGGAACTGTCAGGGAAAATTACTTTTTCTTTTATGGGTAGAAAACCTTTCCTTACAGCACTCTCCTCTTTCTCATTTCACTTTTTTAAAGTATATTTTTGTATTTTCTACACACATGTAGGAGTAATTGGTGTATTCCTTATCATTAAAGAAAAAAAGTTACTACTACATATACTTCAATTACTACTCAAATTTTCTATTTTCAAAAAAATAATGAAGAAAATTTTGGGGTTTTTTTAATGAGAATTTCATATCCCTAGCACATATAAGAGCTCCCTCGGACCCACAGTAGTTTATTCAGAAAGTTAGCTGTTCATCTTTTAGGAGTCTTACAGATATCTTTAAATACCATGTTATAACCAATTTCTTTCACCACTACCCAAATGCTGTAAAATTTGGGAAAAAACTGTAACTCTACACCAGAACTTCAGTCAAGACCAAACATATTATATATGTGATCCAGCAAGAACATTCTAATGATTCAAAGGGGTAGAACTGTATTTTTTTATGTTACAGAATGAGAAACTCAAGTAAAGGACTGGAAGGAGCATCACATAGAGGACTTATAAAATACATTGACAGAACAGCTGGGCCTTGTGGCAATGGAGTTGCTGTTGAGTAGAAGCAAGACAATGAACAGATTTTCAAGCATTTAAAACTTACATCAAACCAGGGTAGTCTTCATGGGAGAAGTCTTCACTGGCAAATGCAGTCTACACAATTGAGGTATAGCTTGAATTTTACCAAAATCCTTTATTACTTTTTAATTAGTAAATTATGCTGGGACAGAAAGAAAAAGGTGCTACTGCAGGGGAAGAGAACATTCAGGACTGCACCACTTGTTCCATGGGATAGTATTTTTCTCCTCACAAAAAAAAAAATCTGGATCTTCATTCTGGTACATAAAGGTCAAGAGGTTTTGCCAAAGATTCTCAGGCATCAGAATTACCCCAAATGTATGCAACAGTGTTGCTGCCTGCCAGTATAATATTTGATGTGAAAGATTTATGTGCCTTTTTCAGCTTTTTATCCTGAACTGACAGTGGTATATTGCAGATCAAGCAACTAATACCAGGCGTTTGTGTTATGTCATGCAACATCCACTTGACAGCTCACAATTTCCCACTTAGTCAAGTTCCTTTGTCACACAAGTGGTGTTTGGGAAGAAAATGCTTTGCCAGTTTTCAAATCCCCAACCTAAACAAGCTTATACAGTGATAGAGTTTAAGAGTATGAGTCCTATTCACATGCCATTCACTCTTTTCAGGTTTATTGCTAAGAGAGACCCTGCATTACACATACACACAGCTTGGGCTATATAACCTTTTCCAAGACCAGCTTCTGCAGCCCTGTCTGGATGCTTTCTATGTAGGTACCAAGTCCTCAGATTCACAAGCAATTGGCAGCCTTTCATGCCAACATTCACAGTTCCAATTAAACTCTCAGTTGTTTGTCACAATATACATTTCTCATTTAGATTATTCTCATCAAATTTTGCAGATGGAAGCTGCAGGGTATTTGCACATATTCTGAGCAATACAAGTGAGGATTTTTATTGCTACCCGTAAGGTTCCTCCTCATCGTTCTTCAGTCCCTTATGCGTTTTGCATAATGGTAAAGTGACAGTTGCTGAGCCGGGATTTTAAAATGCATGTCTATCTGTCAGTTCCAATGCGTCTCACAGTGGCATGCATTAACTTCTCATGCTTGAAAGTACAAAAAGATTATGCTGCGGTGAAATGTTAACAAGGTCGTATCATATACACGCTAGCTCATTGCACTTCTCTTCCTTTCCTTTCATTGCTCCTGTTAGGCATTATTCCATGTCATGCATAAATAATGTCGCTCTAGAGAGAAAGTCAGTGTACTTTATATTACCGGTGCTGCCATACCATTGAGACAGTCTGAACTTCTGGAGTGAATGTCAGAACATGGCACTTGCTAAGTTATTGGTAGCTGGCCATCAAAGACAAGTATAGCGGACGAATACAGGAATTAATGAATAGATTACTTTCTGCTTTGGATCGCCGCAGTAGTAACCATATTGAGATAGTTTTCATATAAATGAAGTTTGGCAAATCATTGTCTGGCACCACGCATCTGATTTTACGGGACTTTAGTGCAATCTGTCAGACTGTACTGGGCAAGGCATGTGGAAGATCAGAAGAGCAGCACAAGTGGGCAATTTTTGCACCAAGGAAATATTTCACAAGCTGAAAGTTTCAGTACTGAAAACTAACAGAGAGCCAGAGATAAATAATTATGCCTCAATACAATTCTGCAGTGCTATGGTGAGCATGCCAGTACATCTGCTGAGAGACCTCAGCTCCTCCCTGCTCCTCTGCTCCCAAAGATCACCAACAGCAGTCTTGGACCTCCACAGAGTCCCAGCTCCAGGTTTTTCAGCCAATACCATTTGGTCTCTCTGAAAACTGTCTGTGTGGGCTATCTAGGCCTGCTGCCTGCTACCCACCCCTTTTTATTCCCTCCAGATGGAAAACTGTGAATTTTAGGCTAGATATTCCTAGCAGGTGTTTGGTAGGAAACCTACTTCAGTCTTTGACCTGCAAATAAATTACCACCCACATGGAAATTTCAGATTTAATTGTAAGTAAATCTAATATGATCTATGAGCTTTTGCTTGAACATCTGTCACAGTCCTTTTTTGCCAGTGTATTTTTTCACATCTATGTGTATTTATCAGGAAATCTTAATTTGTCCAGGCCTAGGTTAAGTCAAAGTAAACTTATCTATAGCAAATACTTTATTCCCACGGGTAGCAAACAGCAACAACAGTCAATTACAAATGGAGCCATAGAGGTCTGCATAGGGTGAAGGGGAATAGAAAAATTTTGTTGTTAGAGAACAAAAACACCTGCTGTACTATTATGACGGATCCCACAAATACTGCTTGGTTTATTTCAGCTTTAATGGATATTTTTGCACAAGCAGACAGTCATTTTAGTTTATTCGATAATTATAAGAAAGGAAATCTAATGCAAAATCAGGTTCAAAGCAATTACAAGATGAATCTGTTTAAAGTAGAGTTGCAGGTAACACAGGTTCCCCACCACAAGCACATCTGCGTCCAGTCCTAGAGCCCCTGAACTTGCCGTTATCACTACCCAGCAATGTTTGTTACTATAATGGCAATTGTTGACTTTGTGAAATACAGATGAGTCACTTTGGCAATGTAACTCTTACAGTGTTTGGTGGTCTTTGTAATGAACTTTGATTCTATGTTTGTAACACCATGGAGCTTTAATAAATCTACAAGATAATTAACACAGACATGAAGAGATATGTTGGGAGTGATCTGTTGTTTTTCTCTGTTAGGCTGCTAGCAATAGCTGATAGTTGTAGTTCTCAGTTAGAAGAAGAAAAATCTCAGTTTCTGACTCCGGAAAGATGGAAATTCCGGGATTAGAAGACTGTGAGATAGGTAGCAACTCCTCTGGGTGTGACATCCTTCTGTGGGATTTGATTTCTTCCCTGAGACCATGAGGTAAAGCCATTTTAAACTCAGGACTTGTATTTCATTGTAAATCCAAAACACCAAATGACTCTCTCTGGGGTAAGACAGAGAGTGAGAAATGAAGCAGGTGTTTTAGGAATCAAAACCCCTCAGCTCAGGACAAACTATCACCTCATGAGGGCTCAGAGGAGAAGCAGCCACACTTTTCCTACTTGCCATGGAAATCCTCACTGGTAGAAAGCAGTGTCATGATGGGCTTGTTCAGGAGATGCAGCTTTTGGGGACATTGTGTCTCATGAGCAGCATTACAGTGGGACTGGGGTAGGAGTAGAACCCTGAAAGCCCAGGAGTACTTGGGATGAGGGATTTCTCATGATGAAGCAGCCAAGACACAGACTGAAGTTTGTCCTTCAGGCAAACCATGAGACAATTTAGTATGAAGCCTGGGAGTTTTCTGATGCACCTTGGACTTCATTTTACTGCAAATTCTTCTCAGATGACTTCTTTACATAAAACTCTTCAGCTTAGTTGGAGCTGTTACTTTCAGATTAAAAACATTTCATCAAATCATTCTAGACCAGCTCTACCACTGAGTCTATTTGAATTGTGTTACTTAGGGGGTGTCTCAATAAAAGCAGACTATCTAATTTCACTTTAGTTTATAGCTTCTAGCATGTATGTTTGAAAAATGAAACTTCTGTCCCCAGTACAATCCCAGTTTCAACATTTGTTTCATTTTGAGAAGTAATATTTAAAACTATGAACAAATTAGTTTAATTTGGTTTACATTTATGTCATCAAGATATCAGAAACGGACTTCAATTTTCCTGTGAAATGGTTCAGATTTTGACAAACTCTCCCCTGGAAAAGTGCCACAGGCTATTTTTGCTTGTTTCCAATGTAGTCATTTTCTGCTATTCAGAGACTGCTAAAATGAATCCATACTTTCAAATCAGGAAATGTTATTCCTCCAATGAATTATCTATGAATAATTAAAGACAATTACAAATTTTTGTCCTGTATCTTCTATTCATCCTTTCCACCTGAGCTCATCAAATTTCCAGTTTAACTTCTCTCACGGAGCAGCCATGGTGGTCCTACTGTATCTTTTTTTAGGATGGGAGAGAGCACATCTGGGTCCTTCAAAAGAACTTAAACAAGAGGAGAAGATGTATGAATCTGAATTTCCCAGGACTCTCTGCACCCTGCATAAGTGGCCTGTTTCAGGGTTTTCTCAGGGACAACTCCACATGTGGCAACCGGATTAATCAAAAATAATGTTGGCACATGCAGGCATGTACCATCACCAAAATAATTTGATCAGGAATGAAAATCTGCTGTGTGCACTCTCACTTTTTACTCAGTCACTCTTGCTTCACAGAGTTTTTCCTTGTATGTACCTTACTACTCCATGTCAGTTTTAACCACAGGCCATTACTCCCTTGTTTTGCAAAGAGTCATTTTACTTGATGTATTTAACTAAAGGCTAATGATGCTTGCCATTTCTGTAGTATGACTGATGCCTTCAGACTTGGACTTCTAGATAACCTCTGAAAGTGTATTAATTCCTGTAGTTCCTACAGTGAAGAGGAGTTTTAGTAAAAAGCAAAATTTCAGCTCTTTTACAAGAGGAATTCAGCACATAATCTGATATGCTTATGACTTCAAGGAAGCAACAAAACTGGGGAAGGTTTACTTTTGTGGTGAAGGTGATGTTTGATTGCTGTTGAATACTTTTCATGTATTTTTAATAGTTAAAATTCAATATTCACTGAAGGATCAAAGCACAACAGGCCAAATATTACTCTCAGATGTATATGTTTGGCTCATACTTTTTCTGGGATCATCTGAAATTTGAGGCACAGCCTTTTGCATTGGGCACTTAGTAACCTGGTGGAAATGAGGAGCTGCTGTTCCACTAGGCAGCAATATCCCCCAGGGTGCTGTCTCAGTGCACAGCCTTATGCCAGTGGTACCACTTCCACATGCAGCTCCCAAAGAGGCAGGAAGCAGGCAGAAGAAAGGAATGGATCTTTCTGGGGTATTGGGTTTCTTAGAACTGCCTCAGGCTCACAATCCCTCATGCTAGCTCCTCTCAGCTTCTGCCAAAGCAGCTCCCCCTCATTTTTGCACCTTCCACACCCTCTCACCTCCCATCTTTTAATCTGACAACTTCACTTATTGTAATCAAGTCCCACAGTGCAATCCCGGTGGTGCCAGGCACTGGGGTGTCTAACTTCACCAGGCTCTGTCCTGGGCAGTGATTGAGTCTGCCTGGTCCTGCCGTTCAGTGCAGGGGACCTGTGCCATGACAGCTGCCTGCAGGCCCAGTTCCCATATCCAGCACATCCGTCTGACAGGGGCTGCAGGGATTTCTGTTCGGGCTAAACACCACTTTTCCTACCATGCCAGTTAGTGCACAAGGCCCTGCATTTGCCGGGTGGGCTGCTCAGACACAACTGTCCCTTGTAAATCCCTCTGGATTGTTGCTGTATTAGCCCAGTGATGCCCAGTGGTTAAAGACAGCAAAGCCTGATTTTGAAGTCTATCAGCTGGGGCATTCACCTGGGACAAAAAAGACAGGAATTTGACTTCTCCATCTTCAATGCATATTTAAATGCATTTTAACTCTGTTACAAGTATTTGTTGAAACACTGCTGACTCCAGATTTTCCTCTCTACCGTACGCATAGGAATATAAAGTCCTTGTGAGAGTCACTTCCTTTCTAATCAAAATAATTTTTAATTTATCTACACACGGTCAAGTAGCAAGAGCAATTTTCCATACATTTATCCCAGACTGACATGGTGGCCAAGTCTTTGTGCGCATCTTGATTCACATCCCCTAGAGCAGAAAAGGAAATTGAACATGATTTCTCACATTCTAAAGCTGTGGCTGTGAACTGAAAGCAGGTATCCTCATCATGTTTAAGGAAAGAATAAATTATATGCCTAGAAACTGGCAAGAGTAATGCTGAAAGTACATAGGTTTTGCCTCTCTGGGTTTTGGACCATGGGTTTCTCCTTGCAGTATTGTCTTGCATTAATTGCACTGTGAGATGGCTGTCAGCATCCCCACGTCATTGAGACAGAGAATGCACTCAGTTCAGGGCTGCAAGTCCCAGTGCCAGGGAGGTGTTAACATTACCTTCAAAAGTCTTGTAGCATCCAGGTCCCCTCTGGGATGCTCTCATGAGTTGGGTTGGGTCTCTTTTTCACTTGTGAATTTTGAGGTTACCTAAAACTGGGGGCTGAGAAAGCCAAAGCTCCAGCTTGAAATGGGCAACCAGTGGAGGGTGGGTGCCTCTCTGCTACTGCTGGTGCCGGAGCAGGAGATGAGAACCAGGGAAGAATACATCCTGCAACAGTAGCCCTAAGGCCAGCCTTGCAGACAACATTTGGGAGTGATATGGGAATAATGGAGTGTGGAAATAAAACTAGGCCAAATATTGAGTGAACATCTGGCATGGGTGCTTTCAAATCATCATCTGTGCTTCATTCTGCTTGCCAGCACACATCATTAACTTTTAATGTAAAGAGCAAACAAATGTGTTTGTGAGCAGGGTGATTATCCTCTATATGTTTTTTCCATCTCTAAACATGTTAATTATGGTTTACCCTAAAATACTCATTAATGTTAGCACTCTAAGCAAATATTTCTGTAACTTAGAGAATCTTATGAGGACAGTTTCTTTTCCAAGCATTTGAAGGGCTTGTGTATATTACACCTAAATATTTACATGCACCCTGCTGCACTGTCACCGTTCCCAAATGTTCCCAAGGTGTTACTCTATACCACTCTCTTCCTCAGTTTCACAGTAAGCCTCCCATTCAGGATCTCTGTGCAAAGCAGATGGCAATTTTCATCTCCCAGATGAGGACACTATTTACTGTATTTGGAATAAAAACCACTGAGAGGCCAGGAGGACATGCAGAAAATTGCCATAATTTAGGAACTGACTCAAATCAGTTTGTTTCATCACTGATACCAGGAATGGATTTTTCCAACCTCTGTCTTATTCTGATCTCACCATCAGAACCATCAGTTCTGAGATAGAACAGGTTTCAGCTATTAGCAGTTGAAATCAGAAGAAACTTCTCCATGTTGGTAGTTCTGAAGTTAATTTTGCCTGGGGAATCACATACACAATCCCATTCTAGAAAGTGAACAAAATGTATACTCAAGCACCAAAAAAAAGGAATGGAAATTAAATAGTCAATTGAATTTCTGTGTCTGGAGGTAAAGGCACCATGAAAATACTTCACAGAAGGTAAGTGGGCTGCAGGTCTTCTCCAAGACTGCTAGCACCATTCAGAACAATATGTGCAGTTCTAAAGTAGCAGCAAGTGGCCAATACCCACAAAATGAAGCTTTTGTTTTTGATACTGACTAGTTTTGGAAGTGTGCAATGAGGAAATGGTTTATAAGGAAATACATATTTTTAGAAACTATCATTATGAAATACTAAACTAGAGCTTCAATTTTAAATGAAAGGTTTTCTCCATCATAAAAAAGCATATTAAAAAGATTAACATAGGTTTATACAAAAGTGAAAAGACAAAAATATTACTTTCCAGGTCGTCACAATCCCTGAATGAATAAAATTATGCTTATTAAATTTCTGCAATACAGAGCAATTTTTACACATTCAAGGGTTAACAAAAAACTTTTCCAGTCAGGATAGGCCTCTAACACACTAAAGAAATTCTTCTTGTACTTGGACTCCAACAAGCCATGAAATATTTAAACACAAAAAGCTATTTCCCCAGTTACATGGCAACATTGTATCTTTAAATATTAAAAACAATAGCACTGTAGCATTCTAAGCAAGTACAAGAGTTCATTGGCACCAGATACCTCTCATCTTCTCTTGCTGGAGTGGTAGAAAAGATACTTTATTATAAAAACAAAAAGAGACTACTGAAGAATGCACACTCCCCAGATTCCTTCCTATCAGAGTATGGAGAAAGTAAATATCTTCCTGATTCATCTATCTAGGTATTTATATAGCACCATTCTCGAGAGTATCTGGATTTGTGGAGTGAGTAAGGCAAGAGGGACCATTTGCTTGTTATGGGAATAAGGTACATAATCCCCCGTGAGTGTGTATAACCATAGCTCAAGTAAATAGCAGCAATGATAATTTTCCAAAACATAGTGAATAGGCAGAAATAGATACATACTGAAAGCTCTTTGTTCTCAGGTCAAAAAGTGACACAAAAATATGCAAAGAGCTGAGAGTAATAGCTGGAGAGAAATTCATCCATGCAACTGTAATGGTGTGTCTTGTTTGTTAAGATAATCTCTTTATCCCCAGTCAGGTGGGGCAGATATTGTGGTAAATCAATTCGGAGGCCAAAAGCCAGAATTAAATATCTCAGGTTATGCCTGTTACTGAGTTCAAGCGGAGAACATTCAGAGACAAGCGCAGCAGCACAGCTGTTAATACAAGACTCCTGGCTTTCTACTTCATCTTAAAGTCTAACTCAAATGCTAGTTTTATATTGCCTGCTTGGGTTTTGTGGTCTGTGCAGCAGCTTTCCCACTAATGTATTCTTTGCATCAGTTTCAACCTTCTACCCACCACAGTTCTCATCTTTTCCGTATCTCTCCTTCCCTTGCTCCCCTTACACTAGCTTCTTCTAATTGTTTTCTCACACATTCTAATCTCTTCTAACAGTTTTCTTCTGTCTCCCCTCACAGCCTGCACCAAAAGAGATCCCTTAAATAAACAGATGACAAAAATGAAGAAGAATGCCATAAAACACAGGTCTGGCTGCAAAAGGACTGTAGTAGGCCCGCAGTTTTGCTCAGCATGTTCGCTCCCTTGCTGCACTTGTTGCCATATTCATGACTGAGCAACAGAAAGCCACTAAGTCCCTGCCCTTTGCTCTGATAGCCCTGAAGGGCAGCATGGCCAAGGGAGGTGATTTAACTCCTTTTGTGTGTTGTCAGCACCCGATTTTTGTACTGTAGTTGTGTCCCAGTTGCTGGGACTGAGTGGGGACTGGGCAGCTGAGGAGCCATGCACACTGATGTCCTGCTTGCTAGGACTATCCCATAGCTTGATCAGCCGGGGGTGGTGGTCAACATGAGAAGGAAATAATATAATTTTAAAGGACAAATCCAGGAGCTGTAGTACTGATGTCTGGCATTCCCTCTGCTTACTTCTTATTACTATGACTGGTCTGAAAGAGAAAAAAGTTGACCCTTTTATTAGGCACGCTTGATCTGTCTCTGTGGGCGAGAATGGGCAGAGGCAAGCTACTCTGCCTGTGGCCCAGAAAAAGCATTGGCTCCGGATTCATAAAGTTAAAGAAGTCCAGCGCTGAGCCCTCATTATACAAATGTGTATTTGTGCAGTTTCTGATCCAGAGCAAGTTCACCATTGCCCATCCCTGCAGACAGGAGGAGGTTATGCACATCTGCCTGCCCCTGTGCATCCCAAAAGAAGTTTGAATGTCTGACATGGGAAAAGAGATAGTGAGGGCATGGGAAGACCCTGCCATCCTTCCTTCATCCGTGTGAAATCACAGGCACTCTCAGAACTGGCACAGAGCTCTTTCTACTGCTGCTGATCCCCACATATCAAGTTACAACAGCTCCCAATTCTGCTCCTCTGTAACAGGGACCAGGAATACCTATCAGTGCTCAAGGATGCTTAAGGCTTTTCATTATAATATCTAAGATAAAGGGTGCTATCTACTGTAAATGCAAAGTCTAAGCTGTGAAATCAGCAAAAATTCCAGTGCTTAAGAAAAAATAAATCAGAAAAAATAAATCAAACAAACTTGACTTTCTTTCCAGCTTTGCCTGGAACAGGTCTCATTTGTCAAGGAACACTACATAATCACCTCACTGCAGCTTCCAGATTTTCCTGGTACAAAAATAAAAGTATGGAATGCACCTATCTGTAATACTGCAAGATATGAGAGCACAGCCAGTTTGGGAATATTGTTAGCCAGGCCTCATTAATAAAATAAGGCTAATGATTTATTCATATCCAGGACAATAAGGGGACAATGTAAAGCTGTTACATTAATGGCAAGTAGATGCTTTGGGGGAAAAATGTGAGTGCTAATGGAAATTAGTTCTGTCTGCTTCAGTGTTTTGTATAAGACAGCGTGGGTGATTTTTCTGACCAAATCAGTACATTAGGGACACAGAATTCCCTATTCTACATATTAAGATAGGAACTAGGAAATTATTCAGCTTAATATGAGAATATATTATTACTTCAGTGCTTGAGTAACTCTCTCAATCTCATTTCCCCACATGCAATCTTTTATTCTATCTTTTCACCCTCATTTTCCAGAAGTCTTGAACTTGCTACTGTAATTATGAATGCAGACATTATTGCTGTGAAAATAAAATTCTGAAAATGGTCTGTGAAGATGTCATTTGAAATGGTTACTATTTAAAGCTAAGTTAGCTCTGCTTCTGCTGTGCAAAATTATATAACATGGGCCCTTCCAGAACAGTCCTGGAACATTTTAAACTAGTGGTAGAAATATTTTGCAGTAGTGTGGATTTTCTGCTCAGAAAGCAGACTATGTGAACTGTGCTTTTCTTCCCCCCAGAATCCATGTGCCAATCATCAAGTCGTGGAGTTCCTTTAGTCACTTTCATGGTCTTTTGGTCACTCAATAACGTCTATATTGTATTTGGATTAATTAATTAATTTGCTTATTTGGAATTCAGCAGTATTCAGAGACTGAACCTTCAGTTCAGAGCAAGTGTCATGCTCCCTGTGCCCCTCTTCACAGCTGTCCCAGTACCAGCTGAGAATCTGGGAGCCACAAGCCCCAGGTTTTTTCCGTTGTTTTGCTATACCAGATGTATTGCACATGCTGATAACTGACCTACAGACTCTCCCTAGGGTGAAATTTGGAACAGGGGAGAGAGTTGAAAGTTGTCAAGATCCCCTGAGATCCCATGAGTAGATGCTGGTGACCTGAAGGGTGGCAGATGAGCAACCCATGTGGCCTTGGCAGCTTGAATCCCTTTGTTACTGGGCTGCAGCATGAGCACAAACATAGCTAAATGCAGGATATTATCTGCAGAGAAGCATCTCATTACTTAATTTTAAACTTGCATCTATGTTAAAAAAACCACAAAACCAAAAATGCAAAGAGAGAAATGATGCACTATCAATGATAGTGTTAGGTTACACGACCTAGAACTCTCCCATAGTAATACCACTGATAAAAAAGATGGTTATTTTCCCTCCATATGATAGTCCTCTGCTACTAGTATCTTGAGTATATCTGTGCTAGTAAATGAAATGGAACAGGGTCAAGCAGCTGAGTCCAAGACCTGGTGGCATAGTGCTGCTTGGAACACATGCTCAAACTCTGTTTTCATTAATTTGAATGAAAATGAGGTGAGAAACACCAAGGAAAGGGCAGGGTAAGCTACACAGGAGTAGTAAACAAATGAAAAATGTATTGTGTATTACGTAGCCGAATATCATATAGCCTACCTTCTCCAGGAAATCCTGGGTTTTTTTCCCACTTCATGTTTTTGCCCAGATAATTTCTTATTTCCAATGCCATATCATTCAGAGCTGGTTGATGCACAAGTTTAATATTAATTTTAAAAAAACTACAAATTTTGCAAACCAGTTACAGTTCTTAGTTTTTCTCTTTGTGACATACCTGAACCCATAGTGAAAAACTTGTGAGTGGTAGGTAGTCTGGGGAAAAAATGGGAGAAAACGGAAATGCACACTAGCATGTCAGTATCAGAAAAATCAGATGATTTGGTGAGGGAGCAAGAAAAGAGTTTGTTCTTTAAAAAAAAAAAAAAAAATTTACAGAGATGAAAGCAGAAGGTCAAATGCCATTTTCTTGAGCAATTCCAGTGCTTTGTACTGGGGTAGAAGAACTGTCAAAGTAGCTTAAACCACAATTGTCCCTTCTTTTAAGACTATTATTTCTCTGATAAGTTTGATTATATCACCCACAAAATTTAGATCCTGAATCTGTATTTCACAATATTATTGTGCCCTGTACATCAGGGTTTGGGTTAAGTCTATTAATAATTACTGTTAGTGCTCAAGCTCTAAAAACGGATTTTTCTTTTATACAAAGGGTCTGTCTCTGATCTTATTCTTGATTTATATACACATAAATCAGTGATGGATTGAGCCTCAGTGGAACAGGCGAAGCGGGGGAGCTGCGTGCAATGCCAGTCAGGCAGTAGAAGGAAAAGAAAAGATGTTAAATTGCTCTTCTGGGTGCCCTGTAAATCTGTCCTGTAAATTATTGCATCAAAGTCCCAGGAAGGTTCAGTGGTCAAAGTCTAGTCTCAAGTCTGTGGCAAGGTCTAACAAATCACCCTCTAATGCCCAGGATGAGTGAATGCTTTATGGGCTTTTGAATTGTCTGTATTTCACCTCCTGGACAGGTTAATACTATTTCTTTGTTAAGCCCAGACAGGACCAGAGGCTCAAAGATCTCTCCTCTACCCTGTGTTGTCTTCTCTCTGTTGCAAGGCACAGGAGCAGCCTGCACTCTTCTCCCTTCTGGTAGGTCTTCCCAAGGGGTTTTGGGTCCCAATTTCTCCCTCATGCTCTTTCTATCAAAGACGTCTAATTTTTATTGAGTGTTTTGGCAGATCTAAAGCAGATCTTTGCTCCAAAGCTTCCCCCATGCAGTCTGACCACACTGGATCAAGAGCCCTCTCTTAGTATGGGTGCCGTGCATCCTTCCTTGTGTGTCCTACACAGGGCAGATTCATTACCAGTGGTACCTTTTGATGTTGCCGTCTTCAGGTTTCTGCTATCTGTTATGCCCAGAGTTATAAACAGACCTTGTTTCTTGACGTTTGTGCAGACTGTGTGATGTTGTTTCAGAATATTTCTGTGCCACAAGTGCGGCAAGTCCTGCTCACCAAATGCTTTTCTTCTGCTTTGTCCACCTCTTTCTGTAGATTTTTGGAAAACATCAGGGAGTAACTTAATGTCACCAGGCAAGTCCAGGTCTTCCTAGCACTTGACCTTCCAGCCGTTAGGGTTTATGCTGCTTGTGCAGTTCTCTCTTATATGTTTACTTCTTAACTTATTTTCTACAGACAGAAATGGGTGCAGAAGCCAGAAATGTGTTGCCCTTAGCAGATGACCACCAATTTCCACTTAAAAATGAAACAGGCCTCCACGCTAAAATGTCATAAATTTTATACTAGGGCAGAAAAATGAGGCTGAGAATTTTAATTCAATTTTTATAATGGTACAGAAATTTAAAGGAACTTTTCATCAGCAGTCATCTCAGGATGGCTACACTTTGTAAGTGGTGTGAATTTCAAGGCTTTGTCTTACACTTATCTACAATTTTTCAAGGTGGCTGAAGCCATTATGGACATGCAGAAGTTTATACAAAATAATAGCCCTTAAAAGAAGAGTCACTGCCTTTAATGCAGCAATTAAATATTCACATTGTATAAACCACACCCATATCCATAATTATTTACAACCAGAAAACTGTTTCTGCAGTTTCCTTGAAAAAAAACCCCTAGATATTTCATTTCAGTCTGCTAATGTTACTTTTTGAGACGTTAATGAACTAACTTAATGGCCTTTATCAGTAGTTCTCTTCTTCATGGTTTAAAAAACAAATGTATGTGCATGGTGCATTATAGAAGGCGAATTCAGTAAAGACACATTGACATTCGAATGTACTTACAAAGCAAATTATGCGAGATTAATGCAGAGGAAGGCAGAAAGCAGAAAGGTAGCAGCATAAGAAATCTGAATATGAAAGCATCAAATTCAGATAAATTGAGCCATTTCAACATGGTAGAGACTGTGTACAAATGTACAAGAGGATTGTCTCTCTCTTTCTCTCCTTTCCACCCCACCGTGACTTCAAGGCTGTGGTACCCAGGGAACTCAGCACTGAAGGTGCTGTTTAAAGTTCAGTGGCTGTGCAGAGCCTTGCTCTAAGCAGTCAGTCCTCCTTGTCAGCTACTTGTCTGCAATTCCAAATCAATAAGACATATTCTATATGACAGCCAAGGAAAAGACCAAATTTTTCTTAATGCCTTGGGCACGTCATGACACTGTTGGGACCTCTTGCATCCTATGGAAGAGCACGGGGGAGGGATATGGTTTCTGCCTGTCTCTCTGTGCATTAGTGACCTCCTCGTTTTTCTGTGCTAGAGGCTGTGAGAATTTTGACCCGACACCACGGGCTTTTTGTCAGCACCACAATCCTCACATGGTATCTGGATAAACTGATCTAAATACAAAAGCCCGTCCCTTGGTATAAATAGAACTGTCACAGCAGATCAGTTTTATTTACGTCAAATTAAACAAAATTCTGCTTTTTGACTGAGAGTTAATAGCTTTCAGCCAAAAGCAAATTCTTACCTCTGAGTTATATAAACCCTCTAAGTAAGCTGTTTATAATACAAATACTAACAGGCATGCAGCTTCCATGCAGTGATGCTTCCAGGTAATGCTAGCAGAAAGATCAGCTAAGTATCGCAGAAATAACAAAGTGATCCTGGATGGTGGATGTGAGCACCTTACAAAGCCCTGCAAGGAGGTACCAGGCCGAAGGCTGAAGATAGGAGACATTTATTTTTATGCTTTTGGTTTTTAAGGAGAGCAAGGGAACCAAGAGGGGAAAACAGTGTCAACAGTTCACAGAGATTTGCTTTTCATGTTTGGGAGAAGTTGAGATAGACTGAAACTATAACTATGATGGGATTTCAGAGTAGACACAATAAAGGCATCCACAATCTATACCTGTAACAAGGAAGGTCACTTCTAGGAGTTTTTGATGTAGTGAAACTTGAAAAACATATTCATTTTTGCCCAAAGGCAGAGGCTGGCATGGCAGCTTGGGGACCACAATGGTAATTGTTCCTAAGAGGAAAAAGAAAATGTTCCATAAAGTTCCAATTGCCTTTAAAGGAGAGAAACATTAGAAGGAGTCTTCGGTGCTGTTCCAGGTTCAGCAGAAGGAAACCTCTCACACAGGGCTGCTTTCATCTGCAGGTGTTGCCGCAGTCAACACAAATTGCTGGAGAGAGGAATAGGTCAGGGGTGGAGGGAGGTGTTACTGTGACAGCAAACCAAAGCTGGAAAAAATAGAGTTTAAAAACCAAAAAGTACAATTTTTCTGTAGAGCCCTGAGCAGTTTAAAATCCAAAAAGGGGAAAAAAGGGGAGAAGTGACAAAGAGGCATCGGGAAGAATTCTTTTTCTGGGAGGTTGGTCTTTATCAGTTATTTTGTTGCGTTGTTGATTAATGTAATTGAAGTATATATAACTGAAACAGAAAGGAAAATAAGGCTTCTTCAGGGACCCATTAATTTCTTAAGGATAAAGTGTTTGAAGGTTCAAAGGCTTTGTAAAGCTTATTTTAAATTTAAAATTTCCATTGCCAAGGGATTGATTACCATTCTTGCTTTAGCTTTGTCAAACAATAAGTTGATCCCAATCCTTTCAAAGTTTTATGGTGATGTACATACAATTTTCAGCTAATTGTAAGAGGGGACTATCTTCTATACTCAAGGACAGCTATTTCAAAAAAAGGTTTGCAAATGTTCTTTCAAATGTTTGAAATCTTGGAAACTGTAGCACTTGGATGCACAGTATTTTGAGGTATCATAATGACTTTTGAATATTTCTTCTCATTGGGAATGTTATGGAACATCATACATGTCAATATTTTGGGGTATGTGAAGTATGGGATGATAATGTAATTTCGAGCCACTTAATAAAAATTACGTCATCCTGAAAAATGCTCTTGTGGCAGGCTGAGACTCTTGTTTTTCTCTTAAACTTTGTTTTTTTAATGTGACCTCATCACCCTGACTCATTTCTCTCTCCTCTAACTTGTATCAATGTTTGTGCATGTCCTGGAGACTTTTCTCTTCCTGTGACAACCACTACAGTGGAACTCTCATTTTCAATTATAGCAATTTTCAGTTGCAGTATTCCCATCATAGCAATAAGTAAAGGGTTACTTTATTTTGCTTATTTATGAATAAACTGGCAAACAGTAACAATTCATGCACATGTACACACACAAACAGAAATGCTTAAAAGACTTCTTTGCATTAAAAAATGTAGTTATTTCTATTACAGCAGTAGTTAAAGACCTCAACCACTTTTCCTAGTCAAATCAAAATGTTTTATTCAGTATCTCACACTTCACTCAGTAGGACTACAGTTCACTCTGCCATGTACTAATTTCTAAAGCTTCACTGTACATTAAAGGAGGCTCTTTCAAAATAAAAGCTCATTTGGAGCATTTTTTAATTGGAAGAAAATATTACTGTTTACTCTTAGTTTTCTACTCTTCAAATGTTCTAAAATGGAGCTGCTATGAAAGATGGTGAGATGAAAATTGGCTTGAGATGCAAACTGTGTTTATGCACTCCAATTTTGGATGAGTATCATGTGTCCTGGCTCTCTTATCTGACATGGAAGAATTAATTTCTTGAGGTAGAAAGAGATGAGGACAGTGAAGGAGCCAGTGACATAAAATATTGGCAATTCTCAAGATTTTATTACCAGTCTTAAAATATTTGATTTTTTTCTTAAAGCCTCGTCTGTGTAAAGAAGCTGTTAATGGCAGCCTGAAGTCCCATTTTAGGAAAAAATATGTAGGCTTCATGATTGCAGTTGCTGGCATGAGTCTGAAAACTCAAACCCAAAGGCAAATAAAAAGCATTAAAATAAGCCATTTTGAAACAAGGTTTTAAGGCTCTCTCCTGAATTTAGAGAATCAGTTCACAGTATCTTTGGTGCTAGTGACTGGTAACATCTGTCAAAGCTTCACCATGGGCATGGATTAGAGATGGAGAGAGCAGTGAGGCCAGCAGTGCCTGCTGGGGAGCCACCAAAGGAGCCCTGAGACACCTCATGCTCCCTCCACGCATCAGAAAGACTTTTATGCTTTTATGTTTTGGTTATTTTCTCAGCCAGACTGGCTAGGAACTGGCTATTTAAGCCACTGCCAGCTCAGAGCCTGGGGAAGGCAATGTTCCTGCATGTATTCCTTGGGAAGTCACCCCATCATCTGGAGATGGAGTGAGGCAGTAAGTCTTTAAAGATATATTAAATAGGCAAAGTCGCTGTTTACAGTCAAAAGCTGCTTTTTAAGATTTCATGAGTTCTTTATTTAAAGACAAGCAAACAAATTCAGGTCACCTCTTTACCCTGCTTAATTTAGGAAGGCAACTCTTCAAGCAGATTTTCCTCCTCTGTTTTTCCTGCTGGAATCATCATCATCTTGGGTCCTGAATCAGGAAAAATGAGAAAGAGGGAATGGCTGAACTTGATTAATCTGATATTTTATATGAATCCGTCATAACAAGGTATCCCACAGTGCATTCCAGTCCCCCAGCACTGCTGCAAGACAGACATCTCACGTGATGACTCTCACAGAAAGCCCCACAGCAAGTTAAAAGGGGGAAATATTCTTTTCACTTACAGGCAAAAATTCAAAACCCCATCACAGGCTGTGCGTTGCGCTCAGGTTCTCCCTGTTTTTCCTCAACAATAGCCATGTATCATCAAGTTTGCTGGGATAAATTATAGCTGGTCTTGAAAGCACAGCCCCCACCTCACTGAGGAGTCAATGTTGATGAGTGACTCACGTACCCTGTTAGCACTCTGAAAGGAAGAGGGTCTGCGTGGGCTGCTCTGTCCATAGTGACAAAGCTGCGTTACAGAGCAGTACAAATAACAGCTCCTTGCCACAGGCAGCGGTGTCAGCTAAGTGAGTACACACAGCACCAGTGTAGCAACAGGCTGGGGGGGTGGAATTTGAGAGGAGGGAACAGAAGGAAATACTGTTCCTGGGAAGTATGTTTCACGAATAGAGCAAACAATGTATTTCTCTTAATTCCTCATGAACCTTCCAGGTTAACTCTGATGCTAGTGAGGTTTTTGCTGAGGTAAGTTAACGAGAACACAGGAAAAATGTGTTTTGTGGTTAGAATTTCAAAGAAATAAAAGCAGTGCATTTTTGGCCAGGTGCTACTTGCTGTTTAAACTCTTCTGCTTACTTTCAAAGCAAAATTAAACTGATATGGACTCATATACTGATGATATCTTGGTGAATCAGTAGGATTTTGGGATGATGAGCTCATTTCTGTTTTGCTTCAAACCTCCAAAACAATATTTATAAATCTAACACTTGCAGCATGAGCTCAGATGGCTCCTTTCTGATGGGAGGAGGTGAATGGGGGTCTGCAAGAGCAAGGCAGAAGGCAAAGGAGAGGCATGCTGAGATGGCAGGGAGAAGCAGGCAGGGTGCAGCTGTAATTTATACACACATACACCCACAGCACTGCAGCTGCAGCTACACGTGAGCTTATGCTGATGCTTTTTGTTCTCCACCAAACAGCAAGTCAGCCTTGTGTCTGTGACTAACAGCTAGAGCTGTATGAACTCTGCATATCAGCACCAGCAGACCTGCGTTTGTGCTGGGTTTGGCAATGGACGCAACACTTTGGTCACATGTACATCTTCTCACGCATGCCGTGGAGCTCTCTGTGTCTGGAAACAAGGGCTGCATCTGCAGTGCTTGGAGAAAGTGATTGTGAATGGTGGGAAAGAGTCAGGGATGGGAGCAGACAGAGATTTGCATGGTCAGTGGAGAAGCATCAGCTCTTCTCTTACAGCAAAGTACAGGGACAAACACATGGTGAGCAAGCCAGGACACACTGATGCAATTTGCCTTACGCAGAGCAACTTCTCCCGTAGGTTATGCAGCTGTGTGCTGCCTCTCTCAATAGAAAGGGCCAGACTGTCCCTTCTTATACTGTACCTGTTCTCATGAAAATAATGAAGTACAGCAATAGCAGAACACAAATATTCGTTGTCCCTCTGAATAAAAGAAAAAAAATATTCAGAGAACTCTTAAACTCCAAAGTGTGTACCCATGCTCACTTCAGTCAGAACCTGAGCACACTTGCCTTCAGAGCAACCCACGTACTTTTTAGGCAGCTGTCACTGGTGGATGCTGCTTGCTACAGCATCTGGTGAATGAAAATACACAAAAACCTACATCTCTTTTAGTACTGAGTGTGATTTTCTCTATTCATTTGTCACTAAACACAAAAGGGGACAAGCCACAATTATATTCCACCTGTTCAATGACAGCAGAAGTAATCTTTGGGTGACGACAGTGGTAAGGTGTCTTCAACCACCCCAGTCACACCTGGAAGAGGCTGTCTGCTCTTTCCCACAGCTCAGGTGTCAGTGCACTTACCCAAACTGCAGGAAAACAATATGCAGGTTCCCTTCTGAGTAGTTTTTAACCCACATTACAAAAGATTTCCAATGTTTTTGGTGTGGGTAGTCCTTCCTTCTAAAATTTGCACATTTGCTAGGTAAGAGAGAAGAATTCTGTATTATAATGATCCCTGTGCCACTGTAGCACTTGTGAATGTGCTAGTTACATTAAATATCCATGAAAGTGGAGCTGGAATCCAAGTCTCAAACAGCCCAGATCTACCTGTGAAGGTCTAGAGACATTCTCATATTTTTCCAGTTACAAAAGTGTCCCTTGTCATAGATTTTCAAAAGGACTAAAGGACAAGGCAACTTTCGTGGCATCAGAGTTAGGGCTGAAATCACTCTCAAAGAGGAGGAGAAGCCAGAACCTGGTTCTTTTGAGTCCCCATTAACCACCAAGTCGGTGGATTGGGTGTCCAGTGTGGTCCCTACTCACATGCCATGGACACCCCTCTGTGGATATAGTCCTTTGCCTTAAGGTATCTCTTACATTTTGGCATTTTATAAGTTTCTTAAAACAGTGCCACCTGTGATCTATACTACTCTAAGCATTTTAATGACTTTTGGCTAAACCTTCATAGCTAATCGTTAAATTGCCAAATGCTCCATAAAACAAATATGCAAACAATTTGCTAGTTAATCATCTATCATAAACGGACGTACACAGCTGCTGAGATATATAATTGCTGTTTCATCAGGGTTGGTACTTTATTTACATAATTCCCTTACTGATTTTAACATAGATTTTTTTTTTTCAGGGAAATACAGAGAGGGAGAAATGCTAACATAATGTCTCATTAAATGCAGCATGTTAAAGAGACAGTTCTGGTCACAGCTGGTGGATAACAATAGTGACTTTCTTTGATGTATTTTTAAAAATAGTTGAAGTTTGTATATCTGTATACTTACATGTCTACATATATATGTATGCATTGTTATTTACTTATACAAGGTATTTGTATATAAAATAGCCATACAAATATTTGTGTTAACATATTTAAATTAAGATCTGTTAACAGTGCAGAAAATAGGTCTTTTATGCAAGTGAGAAAGATAAAACATGAGCAATAAAATATAAATCAGCATTTTTTCTTTGATTCTGTTCAGTATTTTTGATTAAAGGGAATATCAGCTGCAGATAGAATCTAAGACATACAAATTAATATGTTTGCTGGCAAAGCATATTAAGTGGTTTAGTGGGGGGTTGCTTTTGTTCTTTCTGGTTTTGTCTTCTTCTAAAAAAATTCCAGTTAAAAATGTAATGCATACCTTGCTAGTGTTTTCTAGTGAAATTGTTAGAAAAGAGTTATTGATAGTTTTCTGATTTTATGTCTCCTTTTCTTTGTCAAGCTCTAGAGAGCTAATGAAATTATTCTAAGCCTAGAAAACTTTACTGCTAAAATGATATCTTCTACAGTTATAGAAATAACAGTAGCAAGGAGAATACCTGCAACAGCCAGGGCTGTTTTCCTTGAAATGTTCTTTTATTTGAATGGAAGTCCTGCACATACTGGCTGGATATTGGCAGAATTTGTATTAGAGAAACAAGGATATTGAGAATAAAAAAAAATATAACATGTGGTTTGTAAGTGGTGAGGGTTTGTGTGGGTTCTTGTGGGGTTTTTTTGTTTGTGGGGATTTTTTTATTCCCCTCCTGCCTATCATTCAATGTTCTGTTTTTCTAGATCTATGTGCAAAAGACGGGAATAGGTTCTAGAGTAAAACTCCTCATTCCTTTGGGTGTTACATTCATGTCTCTAGGAAGAGTTTAAGCTCTCTCCTTTGATAACTGCGCAATATGGAAGCTGCAAAATGTCAGGACTCTCCAAATTTAGCAGTATGGTTTACTGACTTGGTAAGGTCCAGCTTTTGTGCAGGTCTAGACTTTGAAGATATTTATAAGATATTTCCATTCCTCTATTTTGCCTTTTCACTAGTGTTTTCATTTTGATTCTTGAACTCCTATTAAATTATCCTCAGCAAAATGCTGGAAGAAAAATATTGGAAAACGTGCTTTATTTTACCAAACAGTAGAGCCAATAGCCATGCTTTTTTTCCCTTCCCTTACCAAAGCTTTTTGATTTTCAACAGAAAGAGCTTACTTTCAAGTGCTAGGTAAAAGCAGTCTGCAGTCCCTGACTGCTTTTTGCCTCTTAGCTATAAAACATAATTTCAGCTGAAGCTGATTTCTCTACATCTACCAACACTGGATGGAGATCATCAATGTTTCACTGGCTTTCAGTCACTGTAATCTGACATGAATTCAAAATGCAATTGAACGTATTTGTATCTGGTTTTTCCACATGCCTAACTTTAACATGCAGATCTCTAAGTTACATGCCTGTAAAGTCAAACATCCGACACTAGAGAACAATGCCAGAGCTGTCTTGGTTTGACTTTAATCTGGACTCTTTGAAAATATTCTTCATGACAGTCTTTAATGGTACGTTTGTTCTGCTGGTTTTCTTCCCATAGGGTCTACAAATGTACTTGCTGCTGCTGTTCCAGGTCCCATGTATTTTCATTTTGGAAAATTTGGGAGGGTTTTTGCCTTTTCTCTCCTTTGATCTCATGAAAACATAGCTTCTCCTCTAAGAACTTGAGGGCTGTTTTATATGATCAATAACATTACAACAGAAAAAAAAAAAGCAGCTCTTTGTGATTTTATTTACAAAGGAAAATGTTTGTGATTCATGACAACAAAATGAGAAGCATAGACTGAAACTGTTCTGTAGTGCCTTGTGTGACCCAGGACACATTTTCCGTGTCTGGATGAAGCAGTCCTTCACAATCCCTCATCCACACACCAGCTTTCACGGTCTGAGCAATGGCTGTCCTCTGCTCTGAAAGAGTCAACGTGCCCACAACAAAATGAGCATGTAGTCACTTCTTGTGCATGTCCTCTCACATGAGTAGCAGGAGAGCAAAGGGAGGTCCATCATATAACCTGACTCAGGAGTTTCCCATCTCTTCAGCACCTGACTTTGCAATCTTGGTGTTCTTTTAATAGTAGTCTAATTTAATTTCTTCCCTTTTTAAAAAATGTTGAGCTGAAAATGTCCAAGTCATTGTCCAGATCATCTCAGGAAGGATAAAATCTCCAGGTTTCTGGTAGTGGGTGACTTGAAGGAACTGATAGCAATAGCATGCTGTTTGAGGCATCTCCTGAAAGGACTGCCATGCTGTTTCCATCAGTGGTTTCCCAGGTATTTGCTGATAGCAGACTGTTGAGGATCAGGTCTCAGGTCCTGTGCTGGTGGAAGTGTCTTACAGACTAGCGCTCCCCTTTCATCCTTCCTCCCCATTTATCTGTGGCACCTTTGCTGCCTTCTCCTGCCACTTCCCTTCTTCCTCTTCTGCTTCTGCCTCTCATTAGTCAGAAGTGATACAGCCAGCAGCTGGAGTCATGGGGAGGACTTCTTTATCCAGTGTGCTCACACATGCTGGGGCTTTAAAGTTATAGAGCAGGCAGTTGGAGCAGTTTGCATTGCTGAGCCACTCAGTCCCCATCTGAACTAGTCCTTCCTGGGCCCACATGGACAAAACAATGCTTTTTCCTCCCTTAGCCTCATTCTCAGAGCCAGGAGAATTACTTTTGCTGAAAGTTTCTCCTAGAAAATCATCCAGAGCCATACACCCATCATGATTTTCTTCAGTGCTTAAAGATGGTTAAAAGTAAAAGTTCTAAGCAGCTGCAAATAAGATCTTCTGCCATCTGTAACAAAAAGTTAGAGTGAGGGCTCATCTCCCCTGACCTTTCCAAGCTACCAGGTACTGAGGGATTGATTGACTACCAGACTATTACAAAATAAGTCCTCAATATGAAGTATGCACATGTGGATGTGGATTTATAGGTCTTGCAGCCAAAATGTTCTAATTTTTATTTTGTTTTGTAAGGCAATGATTTCACTCCTTTCAGTTTGTCAAGCAGTAATACGGACTTGAACCTTAGAGTCTTATCTCTTTTATTTTTTTCTTAAGCCACTGAGTCAAACTCTGTCCTTTAATGTACCCACCAAGTCCCACTAATGTCAGCTTTCCCTCAGAGGATGAAATAATATTATTTAGTCCCAGAAAGCAGACCTCAAAGTCAGAGGCTTTTATATGCATGCTTCTTAGACCAAAGACTTTAGCAGGTGGATTCCAAGGATTTTATTATGAAGAGCTTGACATGGAGTGAAAATTCTGAGCCATGAGGACGTGCCCTTTCTCTCTGCCAGGCTATCATCAGATGTGCCGGCTGCTGAGCTACAGGTCCCCTGCCTTTGTTCGAGCTGATACTGGTGGTGGTTTATCTGCTGCCAAGCAGGCTATCAAACAAACATCTTTCAGCAAATATCTTTTACAGTAAATATTTTTTTCCTAGAATTAAATAGTGGGCGAGGTTTGTAATACTAAGAAAAGTGTATTCAGAATAAAACAAGTTTAAATACTTGTAGGTCATTTTAAGTGTTTATATATGTTAATGAGAGAAATTACTACTTTATAATCAAAACCATGCACTCTATTATGTTCTTGCACACTATGCTGTTAGCTTATCTGCAGACTCTACAAATTTCAAGGTATGTTCCTGCTAGTTTATGAGGGCAAAGTTGACACTAAATGCTTTTAAGCAGTTATTTATTACTGCATATACCTGTGCTAATAAAAACAACTCTCCTCAAAAAGTGAAAAATAGGTCCTAGCTTTGACCAGTACCATTGCTACAAATAATATTCAATGGGAAAATTCTGAGTCTTAAATGGAGTTAATATTAAAAGATTTTCCTTTCTTCTCTCCCAAATCTTTCCTGTTGTTTACAATGATGTCAGATTTCTACAGGCCAACTGCAAAGAACACATCCCATGTTCTTGTAGAGCTTAGTGGAGATTCAAATGGTACCAAAAATTCTGTCTGACCATATTCTGTCAAAAGTGCTTTTCCCCCCTGTTGAATGGTTCTGTAAGTTTTTGTGGTGTTTCTTGCAAGAAGTGACTATTCTTTCTGTACACAGGCACAGTGTGAGCTGGGCCCTCGGCCATTGCAAAGAGGTGAAGCTTCATGAGCTCTTTGGATCAAGGCTGGTTCCCCTTAGCAGTGCCCCTCGAATAAGTGCACCTGCGTCAGGTCATTCTAACTCCTCTGAAAACCAGCTAATTTTGTTTCTCCTTCCCTGCGTAGGGAACTGAGCTCCAGGTGCAGCAGACAGAAGGAAGAACATTTGCTGTCTTGTAAAGAACAGTGTTGTTTTCATGAAATCATTTTTATAAGTAGGGGGTTGGTTATCCTCTGAGTGTGGGAAAACGAGAGGGCTCAAGGTGCCTCCTGAAGGAGTAAGAGTGTAGGCAAAGCTGTTGCTGCAGCAGCTGCTGAGCAAGGGGATGTTGCATTGTGATGAGCTGAACGCAGGTTCATGGCCACCAACACGCGTTTGTCAGGAGGGGTCCTGAATGAAGACTAATCCCATCATTTCCCCTTTTTTTTTTTTGTTTTTGTTTTTTTTTTAATCCTGGTCTGATTTTCAGTCATATCTCTTCCACAGTGCCCTCCCTCATAGACTTAATTTTTCAAAATTACAATAACAATAAAAGCAGTTATAGAGCCTGGTGAAAAACCAGTGCAATCCTAATTCATCTGCCTCCCTGTGCAATCAGTGCCTTACCTGAGGTTACAGGTTTCAGAAGAGATTAGGAGATATGTTGCTCTACAGTTGTCCAGGAGGGCTGGGAAGATATATTTCATGCTTTTTCATCATAATGTTGTTCTGTGGCAGACATTTCACACCTCAGCATTTTATTAGGCACAACACAGACACTCAGCAGTGAACTGTCTCTGGGCAGCATCTCCTAGTGACACATGTGAAAAAGCTGTAGGTAGGGAATTGCCAACAAGGCAAGAGGAATGGGACACTATTAACACTCAACAATTCTCAATAACGGAAAACCACAATTAATTTTGTGGAAAGCATTATGTAGATACAGCTAGAAATTTCAGTTTAAGACATGGGATGCTCTGTATTCTATTTCTATCATTAGAAGACATAACTGGCTTGATCTTTGCTCTGGCATGGAAAGTTATGCTCTTCATGCCTGATGTGATCTTACAGCTGTAGGCTGTAGGCTGCAGGATGTGTGTGTGTGCACATGCATGTCTTCAGAAAGCAGGCACTCCTCAAAGAGCTGACCTGTGTCCAGATTCCACTTTTTTACTGTTGTTTACATTGTTGTGCAGATAATATTTATGTGAATGTAGGGGGAAAAAAAGGCTTTTGTTGAAATTGTAGGCATACAGGGTGAGAAGTGGATTCAAGAAATACTCTGGCCACCTTTCTGTCCTTTCCATCCTCCCCATCCCCCAAAACATGCTAAATGCTTATGTCAATGTCATACCTAGCACTGGAGATTTTGTGCAAGTTTGGTGTTTCATTGTCAGTATTATAAAATGTTTTCCATTACTAGTGGTGATTTTTGTGCTGATTATCAGAAAGGGGCTTTTATTCCGCAGCCTCCTTGACTTGTGCTCAGCAGCACAATCCTTAGGCTCCATCTGGCAGTGACTGTGTGAGCCCCAAAGTGATGATGCCCTGAGCAAAGTGACCAATAAGAAATCCTTCATAAACAGCTTGTTGGTGTCCTCCTCCTGCTCCCTGTGGCTGCAGTAGCTGCAGCTTTCCATGACACGGTTCTGGTCACGGCTCTGGTGCTGGCCCTGCAGGGCAATCCTGGCCTCCCACAATTCAGTATGGTCTGCACCAGCTTGAGTTGTCATCTCATGGATCATGGAATGTTAGAAGGATTTCTGACTTTGAGCCCCAACAGGCCAAGGGGAAAGAAAAGCAAGGGAAGAAAATTCTGGTGCTCTTGTATCAGCTCACTTATCCTTTGTCACAGTGCAAACACTCCAACATTTACAAGTGGGATAGCAATGCAACCTCTTTCCCAGCATCCACACGGTCCCTCTTGCCTCTCTTGCCAGCGTGCCAGGCAAGCCAAGCCTGCTTGCTCCCTCCAGAGACACACTCAGTTCATTTCTGCTCAACACCATCAGAGCTGGTGTTGCCAATGCTTTAATGGGTTTAAAAACATTTTTTTTCCTGTTCCTTCTATACTTCCTGGTTAGGGATTGAGCTAGAACTGCTGAAATGCTTCCCAAGAGTTTTTCAATAACACATTGATGCATTTCCAAGGTTCCACTGCCAGTAGGAGTCAGATGAAGTTTGGGCCAATATCAATGTTTACAGATTCTTGAGTGAGCTGAACTGAATTTGTCAAACTGAGCTGTCTGATATTCACTGCAACACCTGTCTGTACAAAGACAGTTTTAGCTCTCTTGCACTCATGATTTCTTATATCTTGTCAGTCATTATGGCACACCTCTCACATTGGAAGGTCTCACAGAAAACTTGTCTTTGATCATGTGGAATACTCACCTTTTAAATGGGAAATTAAGGCATCAAAAGTATCAAGTGTGACTCACTTGCTTAGTTATAAACATCTAAAATAGGTCAGAGCTAAATCTCTGCTAATCACCCTGGGTTCCCTTGCTAGTCTAGGGAGCAATCCACCTCACCCCAAAGCAAGTGCCAGACACTATCCAGGTCAACAGGTCCCAGAAGTGCTGCCTTCTCCCTGCTGGCCGCCAAGAAAGGGCAGGGTGCCCTGCTCAGGGGTGCAGTGTAAATTTACACAGTGAGATGAGATAAGTACTGAAAAAATAAAATTGTTGAAAGCTGTCTTCTGGTTAAGAGTATGGTGAGTCAGTACTCTGGGAAGCAATTAATAGCAATTCATTGGGGATTTATTTTCTCACCCGCCCCCTTCTTTTTTTTTCTGTCCTCAGCTGTATAACAATAAATAGACATGAGCAGTGGAGTGCCTGAAGCAGTCACTTATCAGTGTCATCTCACTGAAGTGTACCATTAATTTCTGTATTTAAAATGCCAATTGATTGTAATTTTCTCATTGTGACTGAACAACTGCAAAACATTTATTAATTCTTGGACTGGCATACACAGGCAGTTAGCAGTCATGCATACTCACCACATTAATCTTCCAGATTGTGGCAGAGGCAGAGAAATCTTCCTGCAAGTGTCGATCTGAAGGCTTAGTTCATTTTAGATCACACATCATGTGTTGCGTCTTTTCCCTTTTGCAAACGTCATTCATGGGAAACACAAGTTGGGAACCTGGTGGTGCTGCAGGGCTGGGCCATAGCAGCCTGTGCCTTCTGTTCACACCAGTGAGGTAAGAGAGACCCAGGGCTGAAAGGAAGCTACACAGACAAAGTGAGTCTTCCTGAGAATAGTCCTGTGGAAGTTTCTTGTGTTGTCTTCCCTTAGGAAGAAAGGTGTGGTTGTGTGTGGGCCTGAGGAGGGTGGAAATTACCTTAGAAGTCCAACAAGCACTGTAAAAGTACTCTGATAGTTAAAACAATGCTGCTTGTCTGTTACAGCCTTTCCTTCCTCACATAACTCATTGTGACAATGCAAATGTAAACCCTAGCAGAGTGGGAAGGACGCTCAAAGTGAAACTTGTATGCTGAGATAAGAATAGTGTAATAAAAATGAAAATTAGGTAAAATACAATAATAATGGTAAATAATAATAATGTTAATAGAAAGGGGAAGACCAAGTGATGCATAATGCAATTGTTCATCACTTGCTGACCAGTGTCAGACCCCCCTTCCTGAATCCAGATCAGCCACCCTTCTGGAGGTTCACCCAGTTTATGTACTGGGCATGACTTTCTATGGCATGGAATATCCCTCTGGTCAGTCTGGGTCACCTGTCCCAGCTATGCTCCCTCCCAGTTTGTTTTGCATACTTCCTTTCTGGCAGAGCATGAGACAAGGAAGTCCTTGACTTAGGATAAACAGGACTTAGGAAAAAACCCAAAAGCATCAGTGTGTTATGAACACCATTCTCATTCTGAATCCAAAACACTGCACTTTAACAGCTACTGAGAAGAAACTCTACCTTAGCTGAAACCAGGACAGGACCTTATATAGAAAATTGCCAACACCTGCAGTCATCCTAAGAAAAATTCAAATATGTTTTGGCAGAAAGGGCTGCTAAAATGAACAGGGAAATCAGGTCCTTGTAGCAGAAAAAATGATGAAAATCTGGAGTTACTGAGTTTATCTCTGTCTGTGCCAGGATGGCTGGGTCACATCTTTTAGAGTTACTGAGTGCATTTCAGTGCCCCTTTTGGACTGTGGCACTTTGGTACTTCTTTCCCCTTCTGTTTGATTGGTGTCCAGTTGATCGGCTGCAGTAGGTATCAACTGGATATCATGGGATGATGGGTGGTGTGGCCTGGCAGCGCGTGCAGCAAAAGGAGGAAAATGATTATGCTGAGTTAAGAAGACAGAGTGAAACAGCTTCCAAAAGACTGTACCAAGGGCCTCCTATACCCTATTTCATTAACTATTTCAAGACACGTACCAGCTGGTAGACTGGTCCTTTATCTGGTGAAGTGGCAACTTTCCAAGTTAATTTTGACATTTGCTGTCACTTTTGACACCCCTCAGAAGACACCTTCAGTCTTCATGCCGAAGCTTATCACTGAGGGCTTTTACATTTTTTTGAAAGAGAATCATCCAAATTAGGAAAGCAGCAAAACCACAGGGCTGTAACAAGCAATCACACAGCAAGTTTCTGTAAGTAGTAGGCAATTAATTTGTAGTTACTTAATAGAAAACTCAGGCAAATAGAAAAATAAGTAAACATTACATGGCACTGCATAGGAGTAAAAGCTGTTAGAATGTATTTAATAAATAAACCTTTGACAAAAAGTTATCTTAAAACAAGAAAAATTAAGAATACAAACAGAAAGATTCCAGAGGCTCTCTAGGCATAAAGCCTGGCACTATTTTACACAACTGGTAGCAAGTTGTGTTTTTAAAGAAAATGGATGACTAATGAGAAGTATTTTTTTAATCACTCTTTGTTTTTTTACAGCTTCATATCCTTTTACAGTTATCTTTATTTCATAATCCAAACATTCTAAGTTATTTGAACAATTTCAAAATATAGAGTTTCTCTAATTTAAACAAACTGGACAGCAATCATGTCCTGTATTTACATATTACATTCTTCTGTCTATTTTTATGGTGGTATCTAAAATAAAAAGATAATAACTACATTTTCCAATAACAGTACCTTCAGAGGGCTATGAGCTAGTAAAATTTGAGTTTCTGTGTTCTTAGTAAACACAAAATAGAAATTATTTAGGATTACAGGTGGTCTTTAAGAAAATACCTTTTTTCAGGCACTAAAGGCAGGAAAATAGCCAGACCCTGAGCAGTAATTGCACTTTGTCAGTTGCTCTGGTCTTCCCCAGCAGTTAGTAAATGAATGAGTCATTCCCATAATGGTCTTAAGTGGCCAGTTGGGTCCAGACAATGGGGAAATGCCTTTGGAAAAGCTCTTCCAAGCGGAGTGCTCAGCTCTCTAAAGGTCATTGCTTCTGGCCATGGATGGAGAGTGTGTGCATGTGTTCAGCTGGAAGACCCTGATATGTAGTGTTGCTCAGGGGATTTATGGATGCTCCATCCCTGGAAGTGTTCGAGGCCAGGTTGGATGGGGCCCTGGGCAACCTGGTCTAGTGGAAGGTGTCCCTGCCCATGGCAGGGCTTGGAACTAGATGAGATTTAAGGTCCCTTCCAACCCAAGCCATTGTATGATTCTATGATTTTAAATACCTCCAGGGATGCTGAGTCAACCACTTCCCGGGACATCCTGTTACAACACTTGGCAACCCTTTTGGTGAAGGAATTTTTCCTAATATCTAATTTAAACCTTCCCTGGCACAACTTAAAGACATTTCTTCTTGTCCTATCACTTGTTACCTGGGAGAAGAGGTTGATCTCCATTTCACTACAACCTCCTTTCAAGAGTAAGGTCCCCTCTGAGCCTCCTTTTCTCCTGGCTAAACAACCCCATCCCCTGCAGCTACTCATAAGACTTGTATGGAGTATAAATGACTCAAATGCATTGTTTTAATCCACTAAATATTTTACCCTTTCTCCAAAAAAGCCCTAGGTGTGGTGCACAAAAGCAATTAATAAATTATTCCACTCAGTCCCATGACTTTGTACATTAATACATGAAGCCTCTGACCCCCTACAACATGAATGTTTTAACAATTAAAGAGGCGTTCTGGCATAAATAGGTCAATACAGAGCTCTGGAGCTTCTTTCACCATCTGAATCTGAGTGGGTAGTCTTTCTCTCTCTAATTATAAAATCCCAGAAACTGAGGGAAATACAGAGAAGCCTGAAATCCTATAAATAACACATAGCAATGCTTGGCTTCTCAGGTGTTGTCGTGTTCTGAACCATGCAGCCAGCATTCTTCATACATTAATAATCAAGAGAAGAGACATTAAAGAAGAAGAAATATGTGAATAATACAAGAGACAAGGGAAAAATAATGAAAGCAAATGTCCTTCACCTGACATTGGGCATGATCATTCTGTCCCTGTGCAAATACATTTCTGGCTGCAGGTTTGGTAATGAGGCAGTAAGTTGCTTATGAGTGCTACTGAAGGCAGATAAAGACAGCTGTACTTTCCGATAGCTGGAGTTTGGTTTTACATAGCACTGCAGAATTAAGCCCTTTAAGATAACAGGCAAAAATTACAAAGGCCTCTTAGCTTCACTTTGTTACATGGGGTTCACGGCATTCCCTGGCATTTGGAATCTGCAGTAAAAACAGCTTGAGAAAACCGAATCTGCGACCTCCCTGTGCGAGTCTGCCAGCCCCATCTCTCTTAGGAAGGCAGAATCCCTGCTGGTAACAACAGATCACAGCCATCAATAGCCACAGCGGAAAGGTGATTTAATCACTGTTACACCCTGATTTTGTATCTTTCTCTAACCCAGAACCAACATCCTTTTTTTATTTGTTCTTGCTCCCCTGCCATCTTTTTTCCCAGCAGTAAGGATTCCCCAAGCTCTTGTTGCTGACACTGGCTGCTTCCCAGATGTAGACAGGCAGGATATTAAATTCATCAGCACTGGTGTACCTACAGCTCAGTTTTGCCCTCATATGAGGCAAGTGGGGACCCTAAAGATCTTTTTCATTATCCTGCCTTGCTCTCACTCCTGGACTGCCTACCTACCTCTCAGCTGCAGAGGTGCCAAAGCTAATGGTTATGTCAAGGCGTGGAATCAGTACCCCCAGATAATTTTTGCAGTTCAGTAGCTTTATTTACATATAAATATTACTTAATTTGTCAGAGAAAATGATTGAGGAAGAAGTCAGGTGAATTATATAACTTCCCTGTGGTAAATGTAGTCTTTCGAAAATGGCAGTTCAAAATCACAGCTACTTCTTGTGTGAAGCACTTACAACTCTTCAGATACAAAGCCCTAACCCTGAACTGTCTAACTTCATTTTGAGTTTTGGTTTTGTCTGAGGAGGAACCTAATCTAATGTGACTTCAGATATCAAATAATTATCCTCATTAAAAAAACCCCAACATTAAAATTAACCTAGCATAATGTGCACCCACAGAAGATCATTCATCCCATCTACTTGAGTGTTTATTGGAAAAGGGGATAATTGCTCTTTTTCATGCCTTCTTCACTGACTTCACTGACTTTAGACATAGCCTGTTAGACTTCCAAGGTCTGGTGAGATAATCTCATTCCACAGTGACTAGCTGGGAACTTGGAAACTTCAAGGGATCAAATCTCACAGACACTGTGTGCTATTCAAGTCCCTGAAACTTGTTTGCATCCAATGCCTCAACATAACATCTGGTATATGCCACACATTTAAATAACATTTAAAAGCAATAGGCAGTGCTAACAAAGTACAGGATGAACACCAGAATAACTGTTAACACAGATAAATTTTTCAGAGTGGAAACCACTGGTTTCTCTTGCCTTTTCTCTAATCGAAATTAGAGGAAGCACATATTCCATACAGAATCCATATACAGAAATGGATAAAGGATGAAGGATGAACAGTTTGAGAGCAGCCCTGCTGAGAAGAACTTGGGGGTGCTGGTGGATGAAAGGCTGAACATGACCCGGCCATGTGCACTCACAGCCCAGAAAGCCAAACGTGTCCTGGGCTGCACCAAAAGCTGTGTGGGCAGCAGGGCAGGGGAGGGGATTCTGCCCCTCTGCTCTGCTCTGGTGAGAGAGATCCCACCTGGAACACTGCATCCAGCTCTGGGGTCCCAGCACAGGAAGGACATGGAGCGAGGCCAGAGCAGGGCTGTCAGGTTGATCAGAGGGATGGAAGAACCTCTCTTGTGAGGAAAGGCAGAGAGGATTGGGATTGTTCAGCCTGGAAGAGATGGTTCAGGGATGACCTAATTGCCGCCATCCAGTACCTGAAGGGAACTTAGAGGAAAGATGAGGTAAGAAAGACTATTTGCAAGGGCATATAGTGACAGGACAAGGGGGAATGGGTTCAAATTGAAAGAAAGTTTAGATTCAATATTAGGAAAAAATGCTTTACTGTGAGGTTGGTGAGGCCCTGGAACAGGTTGCTCGGGGAAGTTGTGGCTGCCCCATCCCTGGAAGTGTTCAAGGCCAGGTCAGATAGGGCTCTGAACAGCCTGGTCTAGTGGAAGGTGTCCCTGCCCATGGCAGGGGCTTTGGAACTAGATGAGCTTTAAGGTCCCTTCCAATCCAAACCATTCTGTGATTCTGTGATTCTATCAAATTCTCCTGGTTGGTTGAACTTGCCACATCCTATTGAATCATGCTTAATCCTACTAATGTTCAGTTAGAAGTAGTGGTTAAATCTTCTTAGTTATAGAATAAATATTTTTTAATTATCAGCAATAAGTCTGTGAGGAGAAAAAGTATGCTCACAGGGAGAGAAAAAGAAATAAATGCCATGTGGGTATTACACTAGATCCCAACACAACCACAATCTTTACTGGGAGTCACATTCTTGGAAAACTGCCACTTTTATTTAGAAATAGGTTTGAACTTTAGAAATGGAATGCAGATTTTTGGGCATTATTGTTGGCACAATGCACATTAGGGTTTTGGTTTGACCAACTATAGGAATAGAGTCCAGCAACAAGTATCTATTTGCATGCTAAATATGGATTCGTACAAATAAATGACAGATTACTTATAAGCACTCATCCATTCTAATCTGTCAAAAACCAGTTATGCCTTATTTGGCAGGCATGCTTTTGAAGCCCAGCTGAAAATATTATCCTTTTCCCATCTAGCCTTAAATAACATGCAAACAAAATAAACTGCCATCTTTCTATTTGAGTGGAGAAATATATCTTTGTCATATTAAAACACTTAGACCGTGACTGTGTTTTTTTGTGTAACATGCAGGGACTCCGTTCTGGCAGAGGATGGGAAGGTGTCAGGAATGCCAAGTGGAGACCACAAAAGTTTCAATATAATATTTTTGGCTGACCCATCTGAAATCTCATGTGGATACCTAAGTACTGAGCTCCTTGGATTTGGAATTTGTTCCTTCCTACTTGGCTCAAGCAGAAACTCCAGCAGTCTCCTAAATTAAATTTGTATTAACAGGACAATAGTTCCTGTCTTCATTTGCACAGATGTGATGGGGTTTTTTATTGACAATTATAGTCTGTGGATAAGCTGTCTTTTTTTGCATGTACAAAAGGGTACATGTAATACCTATTCTGTATACTGTTAAGAGACTTACTATTCTAGCATTTTGCTTTATTCTCTAGCTTCATGTCATGCCTCAAAAATATTTATATCCTCCTTTTGTGAGTCATATGCCTCAAAGTTGGAAAAAAACCATGACAGTTGGTAAGCTCTCCTAGGAGTAATCCATTAAAAAAACGGTTACAGATTTCTGTCCAACATGCAGCCCATTAGCTGGAACTGCTTTACCATACAGAGCTGTGGATGCTTCCTGCACCACGAGAGAAGATCTCTGCATTTTGTTCATGGTGAATAAACAAAGGAAACCACTGTTTAATTTTCTGCTACAAGAAAAGCCCAGTGTATCATCCTCCTGGGCTTAGGAGAATTTGATCTTTAGGGACTACTGAAAATAGATTCCATGCAAAGCATGAACTGGGTGACGTGAGCATTTCCAATTACATGTCCTTGCGTTCATGCTCAGTGCAGTACATCAGTTCTCATTCGTGAGTGCACCAACTTCCCAAACCTTGCACTACATCTAACCAGAACGGCATTATTTCTTCCCTTTGTTTCCCTGGTGAATGTAGTTTGAAGAGTATTCATTATGGGTTTTATTCTTCTTTGTAATAGGGCTGTGCTGACACCAGTCACTGAATTAATGAGAACAGGTGTCTTTTTGTATGTTCTCCCTCCTGTTCACCCTGTTTTCCCACCCCCTCAATCCCCTTCTTTGAGTGGAGATCTGCCATTTCTTTGTTCATGAATAATGTGCTGGTTTTCAACTAAATTAGTATGTAGCATTACAAGAGGTGTCAGGTGTTGTTACCTGAAGCTCCCCTATTCACTGAAACCACTGTTATATACTGCTTCTTCTACACATCATGTAACCTAGTCAATAGCTAAAACTTAGTGTCCCAAACTGGAGTGCATCATATTTTATCAATGGCTTATGAAGGTGAATTCAAGTTATGGAACGTAGGTTTGCAAAGGCATCTGTCCACCAGCGAGGGACACAAGAGGATGTGATCATGGAAGTATGACAGTTTAGTTTTCATTCTCTTTCACTAAAACAGAGGAATATCAAAGAAGTGAACATCAGCATTACAAATCACAACACAGAAAACAAAGATATTTTGGTTGCATATTTGATTGCTGTTTGAAAAGCTTAAGGGGTGGTCAGAAAGAAAGGCAGCATTAGAATGGACTGAAGAAAATTGCAAAATGAGATTGTATTTGTTGCAGTTGATGCTAAAGAGCATGACAATGAATATGTGATTTTTTTCAGTGAATGTTTTGTGTTAGGACAGTAGGTTGTAAATAATACACCCATAATCCAAAAATATTGTCGAGGAGTCTAAATAGTCCAACAGAAGCAAGAAATAGCTTGGAAGCAGTGAGGCAGAAGAACAATGCTTCTGGACAGGTAATTACTTGGGTCATAAGAATCAATACTATCTGCAAGTTACTGGGTTTGTATTTTGGGCAAATGTTTATTAGTTTTCACTTCTTAATACTTAGTATGCAGTGGCTTCAGTAGGACAAGATTATTTTCTTGTACCTTGAGTAAAAGCCAAAAATAATTTAGAAATTCATGGTATTGATAAAAATGTGATCTTTCCTAAGCAATGTCTGCTATCTTGATCATCAAATACTGAAAGGAAATTTTCCACATGGTTTTTTCAACTTTGATTTTCATTTCTGTCAAACAATTGCCATTTTTTTAATTCCTTCAGTTCAGAATTACAATCAAACTAATATAAATAATACCAGTTCTTTTTCAATTTAAATAATTTTATTAGTAATTAGAAAAATGAAACTGTCTGATTACAAAATAATTGAGTTTTAAATTGAGGAGATGAAAAACAGTGAACTAAACTTCGTGTTCAAAGTAAAATTTAACAGTATGTGACAACTTCGGAGGTTGATTTGATGAAGTCATAAGCTAGCATCCCCTTCTTTGATCTTCTGTTTTTTCATATCCTGGGTTGAGCTTTCCTTGAGCTATCTGGACTGGATTGAGCACACCAACATGTTTTAATGGGCTAATGTAAAAAATAGAGATAATATACAGGAAGGTACATGGCCAGAAAAGGCAGTGGCAAAAGTCAGACTTTCATTATGGCTTTCAACGGCTCTTTTGAAAGTTCAGCAAAACAGAGTGTATACGTTGTTTGGAGCTGCAAAATTCCACTGTGAAGCTTCTGTGAATTTAACCTGGTTTGGAACCATAGGGCAACTCTATTTTCTCCATAGCAGCATTGGGTCTGACCCTGTGTAAAACACAGCGGTGCTGGTCACTCCCTAGGGGAAGGGACTGTGCTTGTGCCACAGCAGGTGGCACAAGGCATCCTCCTTCCACTGGGAAGTCTACTTCCTACAGGGGTCTTTCTTGGGTAGTACTACTTCTATAAAGACAATAATAAAATATGCACTGAGAAGCCTCAGAATTTGTCCCATTGGCAATATTTCCCCCCAAAAGCTTTAGCTATCAGAGTATACATATATATTTTCCCTTACTATAAAAGGTTAGATTTCAGATTCACATAGGATTTTCAGATCCTGCTTGGATAAAGTGAATGTTAAAAATCAGAAAAAAGTATTACATGCTTCAGATAAAATCCTTTCAGGTCATTTATACAGTAAATATTAATAGCTGTGATATAAATTACATCTGCTGTCTGATTGCACTGTAATAACTGCCTGGTCTATACCAGACAATTAAACACATCATGCAAAGACTTAATTAGCACTATTAAACTTTTTACTAATCCCTGATATTAGTCATGTTTTTCTGAATTTTTACTCATTTTATGAGCTATATAAATACCGGCAGATCCAGTCACTTGCTTTAGCTCATTCCTGACTTTTTCCCAAAAGTTTGAGCTTTGACTTTGTAATTACTTTTAAAATCTTCAGTTTGGAAGATTTCATATATATTTTTAAGAATAAAATTCTTTTAAAACATAGCAAAAGTATTTTAGTTAAAATCTCAAGATAATCTGTTAATTGAGGGTAATTGATTATTGATTCTGGGCAGATGCATAAGAGTAGTGTATTACACTAGTACATAAGAGTATTGTATTATATTACATTGTACATTACATATGTACATTAAAACCAAAACATTTGAGGATAAAATCCTTTAAGACTGATAGCAACTTACTTAGCATTTTTCAATGCCAGTCTAAGAAACTGCTCTATACAATTATTTCTAAAATATGTAAACAATAGATGTTCCTTCCAGTTGTGCTGAAATATGTATGACAGGAAGGAGTGAAACAGAATGGCAGAAGATCTGATTTACTCTATTTTTTATAGCTGTGGATAGTATGACCAAGTTATATAAATAAATGACTCACCGCAGAAAGGTCTAAATTTTATAAGCCAATCCAACAAATTCCAACTGTCTCAGTTAAAGTTGATGGCTTTTTCAAAGGCTGTTCTATCATCTCTGGAAGTATAGCAGGCAGATCTTTTTATTGATGTTTTAAACTCAGATATGTGCATTTTGTCTTAATGTCTAATGTCCATAAATATGTGTTTAAAAATGATCAGCTTAATATAACATATAATGGGTCATGCACTGTGTTTTCCAGATCATTAAAACCACCCAGATCACAATTACCAGTTATTCCAGTTATTAAATGAGGTAAGTCACAGTGTTACAGAGTAAGCTCATCCTTACCCTAAATGATCTAAATGAAAGCTACATCATCTGCTATAAATACATATGTGCATATCTCAGCACACAGTAGAGCAGTATACAGAGTGGAGGAGCACACAGCAACACAAAACAAGCCTATGGTGGGTGCAAGTAAAGACTAGGTGGCCCAAGAGGATTATACTTCATGTATTTTCATCTGTGTTTGATGTGGTTTATTTTTATTCTCCAGGTTCTCCCTTTATTACAATTATTTTCAAAGTATTTTATCAAATTACTTTACTGTAATGGAATCAAAAATTAAACTGTATTTTTCCTGTGAATTAATTACAGCCTGTTGAGCAGAAATACATAATTAACGTAAAAATATAATTAATTAATTAATTGGCTATTATTTTAAGAAAAGAGACAAGTAGTACGTGGTATCACATAAGTAAGAATTGGTACTTTCCTATGTCCTCTTTTGCCCTCAAGAATTGACCTCACTCTTAATGGTTGGATGTATAAGAAGAAGACGTAACTACTTACAACATCCTGAGATGTAGCAAAACCAAAGAAATAGCTTGAATGGACATCAGTGCTAAGATCCCATGAGATAAAGCTATTTTTGTAAAGCTGTTAATTGTGGTGTCTAAAGGATACATAAGGATCAAAGTTACTGCCAGTAATGACACCTACCTCAGAGCATCCTCACTTCTCTAAAATCTGGTCTGTAGCTCTTGTAACTCAATTTCTCCAAGTTAATTAGGAGTTCAAGGACAAATGTTTTCAAAAATGAGATCTCAAAATAAAATCTTTAGTAACAGATTCACAGCCAGTTACACTGTGTATGGTAGTAATTGCAGAACTAGTCTTTCCTTTGACCACTATAATTAAACAAATAAAAAAATCATTCTGCTTCACAGCTTAGTGCCTAATTCCTTGGTGCTACTGTTGCCCTGCTAAGAAGATATTAAGTGTTTGCATTGACCAAGAAGAGGTTACTCTGAGTCCTAAAATAATTTACATTTTAGAAAACAGACTGTGCTTATTGCGTGTGCAATTAAAGGTGTTTCAGAGATCAATTTAAAAGATGCACGGGGCTGTATTCTATCCTGAATTACAGCAGTTCATGCACAGAGACACACACATACAGGCCTCTGATCCTGCAGAACGAATAAGTGCCAAGGAATGAATACCCTGATTTGGCTGGGAAGATCTCTGCTTGTTTTACTAGCAGAAGAATCATTTCTCTTCTGATCTACTGAGCAATGGTTTCCTTCTGATAAAAAGTGCTAACTGAACTATTTTTATCTGGACTCTGAGTTAGTGAAATGTGAAATATTTGCTGAAGACAAAGCTGAGTCAACAAAATTCATTGCATTCAAAATATACTGCCATGTGGGTGTTTTTCTCCTGAAATGTTAAGAGCTGGAAAGCTCGTGCTTTTATCCAACATGCCATCCAGTCGTCTGAACAGCTACTTGCTTAAAGCAAATGACATCTAAATACTGGAGAGAGATAAAGTTAAAAGTCAATTCATTTAAAATACTTTTCTCCTCAAGAAATTATTTGGTTTTTGAAGTAAATTGAACATAAATGGTAAGAAGGAAGAAGAAAAATGTGAAATTTTATCATACCATTTTAAGTTTGATTATGTCACAGAGAAAGCAAATGGCAACGGAGTATAAAGGAATCTAATCCATAAAGGAAGAGAAAAAGGTTAAAGAAGTCAACAGTAATTAAATGGTGATTGAAGCTTAAAGAAAATTGATCTATGTTAGCTGAAGGCCATTCTTGCCTTTTGGGATGTTATGCATCAGTGAAGAGGGGAAAGAAAGGTTTTTCTTGTTTTGATATGGAAATATATGTCACATCTTCTTAGCCTATGGTTTTGTGACTCAAAACTGCACTGAGTTTCTGGTACACTGATTCTAGTGTCCTACGCATGCTTGTGGGTATTGTGTAAAGATAAGATGCTCTAACAAAGCTTGACAAGGTCAAAAGGCATGGGAGCTTCAGCAGTTTGCATGTGGTTTTGTCTCGGGGCAAAAAATAAAAGCAGCCTAAAGCAGATGAATCTAAATAGGGGTAGCACTGACACATCCATGCAAAAGCTGTGCAATATCCATGACTTGGGATGCAGTGATCCACCTTCCATTCAGTCAAAGTCTGGCTGTTTGGCCACCTCTTCTGGAGGGATCCTTGAAGGTGCTGACATTAATTGATATGATAGGAACATATATTGCCACTGAATGAAGTGAAGAAGTTTTTTAAAAGTCAACAGTGCTGCCAAGTATTTTAAGTTTTGGTTAAATGCTTCAGAGGCTGCATTTAATAAATTTCTGCCGGGACATGAAGAAATGAAGCTAAATCTGTGACTCTGCTCAATGTAAATGCTGTCAATTACAAAAGCATAACTAATGCCACTGTAAACAGTAGTTTCCAGGTCAGATGAGAATACACTTTATAGAAACCTTTCATTCTTGTAAAGATTAGTGCCACTTCCAGGCACCAGGGCCTTGTAAAATGGGCCATAGACCCTGTTGTGAGATGCAGAACACAGGCTACAACCAAGGCTCTGCACTGTGTACAAGAAGAGCTTGCAGTTCATTGTGGCAGAAGAAAAAATTAACTATGATAAAGTGTTATAAAGTGTTATAAACCCAGCAATATTTACTGGTTAGAGACCAAATCTTATTGTGATTGTTTTGCCACAATCTCTGTTGACATCACTGGGAGTACTGGGTGTGTAATGAGCCAGTAGAGCATGTTTTGGCCATAGCTACCAAGATTTGTGAAGTAAGTGGGTTAAAACAAGAAGATCAAGTAATTTGTATTACTTAAAGAATAACAGACAGCCAATAAATGTTCTGAGCTACAGTTTTTATGAGCTTTTTGTCACTAGAGAGAGCTGTAGATGCATACAATTAATAACATTTATGTCAAAAAATACATTAATTCCTCCCTCAGTGAAGAACTAGGACAAAAAAAAGCACAACAACCTTTTCTCCCATAAACCATTACTGGGAATCTTTCACTTCTGTAGCGAATGTGGCACTAGATGTCTGCCATCACCTTCTTTGAGCTTGTCAAGAATAACAAGGATAAGAATCATTTGCGACATCCTCTTCAAGCTTCCATGTGTAGGAGATATAGGCTAGAAACATTGTTCGTGTACTTTAAGACCAGGATAAATGTCAGTGTTCGGGTTTTCTCCAGTTAAAATGGCAAGTTTTCACTTCTATAATTTCTTGGTTTGCTAATATCTTAGTTGTAAATTGAAGCCATTCCCTCAAGCACAAAAAAAATCTGCTAAACAGTGGTTCAACAAATGACTGAGCTTGTTTTAGTTAAAAGTAATTTAAATTTCCAGTGTTTTCCAGTAGTCAAAGAAATGTTGCCTCCTTAATTTTCATGAGATGTAAGTAGAATACTGCATCCTATCTACCCAGCCACTTAGGTATAGGCTTCATCATGAAGCTCTTTTTCATTCTGCAGATCACTTTGACCACTCCAGTTACTTCTTTAGCTTCAGCAAAATCTCCTCTGCATACCTTAGTGTTGTAAGTCCAACTTCTTACCAGGTTTTAGGACACCAGGTCCTTTTCCACAGTTCACATTGATGTCAGAGTATTCCAGAACCTAGTGTTAAAAGGATATCCACCATATTTTTCTCCCATGAGAAAGAAATAACAGACACACTATGAGCCATGAGGTCTAATTAGGATTAATTCAACACTAAATTCCCACACATAGAGATTAAAGCCATGGGAATATTTTACACTGAAACTTGCTATATCTAGGGCTAGTGAGACACAAAAATCTTATTGCTTAAATTTTAGGCATCCTGAAACTTCAGGTATACATTTCTGTTGATGCTGTCCAAGAAGAGCACTGTGTAGATGGAGATTGGTATGTCGGCACCTCTCAAGCAAAGGAGGTCATGTCCAATGCCAGCAGCATGGAGGTGAGGAGGGTTCTGTGCAGCTCCAGCACTGGAGGCCTTTGGCCGTCCTGCCTACACTCCACAGAGGGCAACTTGTTTATTCCCTGCCTGTGAGCCACCACAACTGTTCACGGGCTCACTCTTCGCTTGTATCAATGTGCAATGCCATTGTCCTTTGAGGTTTAAAATAGCTCACATTTGCTGTGCACAGGTGGTTTGGGGCTGTACAGAGTGTACAAATGATCTGCAGCTCCTCTGGCATTGGGGTTTCAATTCATCTGTGTAAATGCAATCACCTACTGGGCTGGCAGATACATCAGAGCTGTCACCGTGGGCTGGCTGTGTAGTCCATGGGATGTACTGTAGACCTCTAAAGTGGGTCAGATGAATCATTCCTCAGAAACTCTCTCTTCTCTCTGCTGAGCTTAAGAGGAACTCAGGATGACAAATTCAGATGCAAACATCTGCATTGCAAAGGTTTAAGGTTAGGTGGTGTAAAACCCAAGAACACAGATGCGTTAAAATGGTAGGCAGCAATTCAATGGGAGTTTTGAGACTCTCAGTAAAACATAAACATTGGATTCAGGTGCCTAAGTAGCAGTCAGTGATATAAATCTCTTTGTTGAATCAGCCCTTAGACCTAAATTCAAAGACACACAAATAACAGAATTTGGACTTTTGAATGAGAGGTCCAGTTCTCCCCTTGGTATCTCAGAGAAGATTGCCAGAACCAGGAGGCACCACACCAAGGCTAGCCAGACCTTGCAGCAGATCGTTGGACCCTGAACAGCCTTCTGAAGACCTGCATTTATACTGCTTCTGTCAGAGGACTCAGACTTACCCTTTATGTCTCTAAAGATTGGTGTCAGGACAAAATATTATTTTAGTATCTCTTTCTGTCTTCTGACTCTGCCCAGTTCAGTTTCAAGCTGAAAATCCACAGAATTCTAGCTGAGTCCTCACCATGGTCATGGTGAGTTTCAATCCGCATCTCCCAATGTGTTTCCTAAGGACCAGGTTACAATGTCTTGTGGACTGAGGAAAAAGCAAAAGCACATTCCCTTTTGCCAAAGTTCTTCTTGGTGTTGATTCTTTGAGCTATAAGGATGGTCAGCATGGCTCTGCAGCTAGGCAGCATTCACTGTTTAAGGGGGACAGCTGAGTCCTGCTGCTGTACTAAAAGCCATATATGTATACTATTGAGTTGTCCTGTAACGTGTAACAGAGGAAGAGACAGGTGATGAGACCAAACATGAGACCTCCCTTCCAAAATAAATGTTCTGTCACCTGGGCAACACTTTTAAAATGCTGTGAGAAGAGGAACATCTTCAACAAGAAGAGATGAAAAGGATATTGTTCAAAAATAGCCCATCTACCTTTTGATTAGGGCATGGATATAGACCTGAATTATTCTTTCAGCTGTTTTCTGTGAAAAACCATTTTTTGTAAGAATTATCTGATTGTGCCTAATTCCAGCTAAATGTATCAATTAACATAGCTGGATAATCACTCCTTTGCATGAGGTCATCCTTCTTCAAAAAACTGAAGTCACATCCAAAAAAAGGAAATACAGTAACAAATTCTGGAATTTTGAATATAAAAATGCAGTAAGGTCAGCACAACTATTAAAAATATGTTTTAAAGAGTAGGACTTTCTGAAACTCTGCAGGACTACTAGCAGATCCTGATACAGGAGGAAAAAATCACCCCAGAAAAGTTAAATTCATTATTTGCCTCAGTGTTCACTATGGAAGAAACTACGGACTTTTACACTCTGAAGGGATATTTTTGTTTTGGTTTGGGTTTTTTGCAGGGGTGAGTAGAGCCTCTCTTTGAAATTGAAATTTCTGCCAAAAAGGATAAGGAACAAATGGTCAATTGAACACTAAAAAAAAATTGCCAAGAGCAGATGTTATTCAGCTTGTTGTTCTAGGACAATGCAAGGATGCAATAGTGGAATTACTAGCAAGGGTGTGTAATTTCTTGCCTGAAATTGCCTTAGCAGCAGGACAGAAGAGTGACAAATGAGGTGTCAGTGTTTAGAAATTATTCCAGGGAAGATCTGAGGAGCTGCAGGCCTGCAAGATTGACATCTATACAGAGTACATCAGTAGCATGTTTAATAATAATAGAAATAATGCACATCTGGAACTACTCCATGTCTTTGTCCATGGAAGTATTGCTTTATAAATGTAGAGTTCTTTAAAAAATAAAAACAACATGTAGATAAGGGTGACCTGGTAGGTACAGTCTACTTGAATTTCCAAAAAGCTTTTTACAAAATCCCTCAGTAAAGATTTAGCTTTTAAGAAAACTAAACATCTGGGGGATGTTTAAAGGGGAATTTTTGTTTAGATGAATATCTGAATGAAAGACAGAAAACAGAGGTTAGGGGTAAATGTTTAGTTTCACATTGAAATGAACTCACCAGAAGAATTCTGCAGGGACTGTTTGATATATTTAAAATGTTCTTCAAAAGGGATGAGCACTGGGGTCAAGTTTGCTAATTATACTTAGTTACCCAGAACATCAAAGGACAAGGCCCAAATGTACAGGACTCACCAAGCAACTGGGCAATAAAATAGTAAAGGAAATTCACTGTTAATAAATGTAAAGTGAGGGGCATGAGAAAATTCTAACCTCATCTAGAAAATGGAAGGGTCTGAGATGATCTCACCACTCAGGAACAAGACCTAGGTGTGAAGAACTATGAAAGTGTCATATAAATATTAATTAGTGGTCACAAAAGCAATTCAAACACTAAGAATCTTTTTGAAAGGAGTAGAATGAAGAGCATGAGTATGCCACTATATAAAGCCACTATCTAGCAATGTCCTAAGACTCTACAAATTCTGACCTCCTTGTCTCAAAATGGTTGCAATATATCTAAACAGGTTCTTGGCAATGAGGCCTGAAAAAGAGGTTAGATCTGTGAAATCGTCAGTGGCATCAAGAGCTAGATAGAGAATGTTTCCAGTGTCAGACCTAGTGGGGGTGCAATGCAGGCAAATTGAGCTGAAAATAGTTAAAAGCTGGATGTGAGGCTTAATGCAAAGTACCATACAGACTTGACATGCTCTTATTTATTCAGGGAGACACGTTTACCTGCACTGCTGGAGGCAGAAAACAGAGCTACATTGACATTTGATCTGAAGTAGTAAGGTCATACTTGTATTTTTAAATTATTTAGTGTTGATATGTGTTCTAAAGTGGAGGGTTTGTAAACTAGGGGGCTTCAGGACTCTAAACCTCTCCTTGGGATAGCCGACTCGTGGATGGAAGTTGTGAGAGTTACTGTTTGTACAGTAGCTCCAAAATTAGTTCTCCTTTTCAGCTTTTACAGAAATACTGTTGGCAGCTTCACACTGGAAAAGGCAAGGACTGAAAGGACATGGAAAAGAAACTACTCTTCAATGAGACAAAAGCATGTCTGAAGGCCAAAATTAACAGACTGGCTAAGTTGCAGTAAAGTTTGCTCCTCACCTCTCTCTAGATTACTTAGTTTGCATATAGATGGAACATTCAGCTACGCAATAAATGCTTGTGTGGTGTCTTCTGCATGAAAGTCCAATATCAGCAAAATCCAGAATCATGTGTTCTGCTGGTTGCAAAGACAACCATATATTTTCCCACTCAATATGAGATATTCTCCTGGATATCTTATCTTCAAATGTCTGTAACACTCTGTTGTGTTTCACTTTCCATTTTAATGAAACATAAGGTGTTTGCTTTCCCTGTGCCATCAACCTCCCCAGTTCTGCTGAACCAAACTTCCAGAAATACTTGCAGAACACAGAAGTTGAAGGGGGACTCTTTTTATTGTTTTATTGTAATTCCATACTCGCCAATACTGTCCTTTGCTTTTGTCCTAACATTTACATGATGGTGTATTTGACATCAGAAGTTGAAAATACTTCCTTTGTGCTAAACAGTGTAAAACCATAGCCAGCTAGTTGGAGCCATAGTTTTCCAAACTCTGATCTAACACAAGTAATTCCTTATAGAGTTCATGCATAGAAAAGAAGTACTTACTTAATTTTGAGCACAAGAGTAATCCCAGTGACTGTAGCTGTGTCTGAGATAACAGAACTCCCCAAATTGCTGCCCAGAAGTTTTTATGGCATGGGACCAATTCCTTTATATTTTCACTTGTTGAATAGCTCAGAAACCATACATTTGGGGTTTGGCTCTAACTGATGTGTTTGCAGGTTCTTGTAGCCTTATTTTATGGGGGTATAGTTTGCTTTAATATGAAACAAATTACTCTTAGAGGCAGATACCACTTAACACAGTTAACTACTGATCCACGTAAGGCTATGAATATTTGTTGACTAAACAGGATTTCTTAACGGTAATCAGCATAACTTCTGTCATATTAAGAGTCTTCAGTAATAAATCCTAGACCACCTGAAAGAATGGAAAATACAAATAATTTTTCTTTCATATATTTTTTATAAAGACATAGTAAAACTTAGCCTCTGATTAATTCAGAAGAGGTAATGTCAACAAGCATAAAAAGCAAGTTCTAAATAGGAAATGACCAAATTATCTCGCATCTAAACATGATTCCAAATGGCTTAATTCTGGTGAGAAAAGTAATTAGTAAAGGGTCCCCTCATAAAATTATAAGCTGAAAATTTTTTAACAAAAGCAAGTAGTTGCTACACAAACCCAAATCATCAATCTCATTGCCAAAGCATGGTAAAGAACACAAAACTATAAATAAACTTAGAAAAGAATTGCACAAATTAAGGGAAGATAATGACCACTAAATCCTATTAAACCCACATACTTGGATATATGTTTCAGCTAATGTAGTCCATGATTCATAGATTGCCAAGGAGCAGAGGGATGAAAGAAGCATGGGAAAATTGTCATCTGAGCATCTTTTCCTAGAAGGTGTCAAAGTTGAAATAATAAGGTTTATGGTCTCCTAGTTACAAGGAATGCTAGAAAAAGTTTCTTCTACATGTCAACAGAACAGGTCTAAGTAAACTTTCTTAGGTGGCCAACCACTTTGAAAAAAATAAAACAAAGGAAAATATAAAGACTTTTAACAGTTTCCTGAATGATCTTTTAAGGACAGGTTACATCCCATGTAAATAGTTGTGATACCCAAGCTAAGCAATCCAACATTTGCAGTTAATATTACTATATCAACAAAAAATAAAGGGCTTGGGTTCCTCCCACTCCCCATACACTGACCTGCTCTCTACTATAAGTGTTTTTGGAGAGCAATTATGATCTAAAGAAATGTTTTGTTCTGGAAAGAACTCTTTTATTCACAGTGGAATATGGCTGAATTTTAGAGATCTCCACCAAAAAAAAGGGGTTTTTGTGTTTAGTTGGTGAAAGAAGCCTAAGGAAAATGTGTACCTAATCCTATTAACTGACTTAATTTAGAATTATTAAAGCCTTGATACACAGGATTTAACACAATCTTTCTAGCAGGGTGTGATGTAATCTATTTTTGTTCCTCAGCTAGCAGATGGCTTACCTTTAAGTAATTTCCAATATGTTAGTAGATCAAAAGCCATCCTTATGCCATGGAGGCAGTAATCGTTTCTCTCTGCTGGGTGTTGCTTGGTACTGTGGTGGGGATATGCAAAAGCTGCTGGCATTTCCAAGCATAGAAGGCCGACATTTCTTCAGACTTTGAAGTTAATAATCCTTCAGAAGTTGAAAAACTGAGAGATTTTCAAACCCCTTTTAATGTTCTATATGCCACGTGCTAAAGTAAATATCTGTAAGCAATCACTGTGGACTAGTGTAAGGCAGCACTGCACACACGAGCGTGGGGCGTGTGCTGGCTCATGCAAGGCACTCTGTCCTGCTGTGGCAGCACCACTGTGGGTGTGAAGGGTCTGGCTGGGTGGCACAGCTCACCCCCAGGGCCCTGCTCTCAGCTCAGTGCACACCAAAATGCCCAGCTGCAGCTGGACCTGCAACGCCCCAGAGCAGCCCCACACGCGGTCTCAGAGCACCCCTGGGGTGTGTTCTCCTGTGCCCAGGCTCTGCCTGTGGTAGCACCGTGTCACAGATTCACTCTGACTGCCTCCTCTCTGCAGAGAGAGCCATGGTTTGTTTTCCTGCACACAGGAGGCTCGGCCCTAAAATGCCTGTTAGCAGCTGGGGTCGGGCAGTAAAGCGTAGGCCATTAGGATTGCTCACGACAGGGTCATTGATGGTACACTGTGCAGTTTTCAAAGCAGACACATTAAATTGCCTGGTATCTATCCCTATATCAACCTCAGATAGTCATTTCAGCATAGACAGTTCTAAATCCCTCTTTGGATGTGCTCCAGCCGTGACAAAAAGACCATCCTACCTGGGAAAGAAGAGCACCCGCCCAGCAAGGAGCAGTGAACAGGCCTGATCCTTGTTTTGGAGCAAGAGGCTCAAACATTATGAATAAAGAATGCCAAGTCTTACAAAAATGTGCCTACTGGGCACATTTCTGGGTTCTGATCACATTATGTTTATCTGGTAATCACAGTTTTTGATCTTCCTAAATTAAAAATAGCAGTTAACATTACAGTTACTCTCTCAATATGATTTAGTGGTTGGAAATTTCTAATCAACTTCTACAGACAAAGGGTGCAAAAGGTAGTACTCAGAAATAATAATGACAGGTTCTGTATTTAGGTGTTGCTAATACTGGCTCATTAAAATATTTACATAATTGAAAATCAACTCTGAAATTAGGTTAACCTATACAAAGGCCTAAGATTACAGAAATAACTCCAGGCCATTTCATATTAAATTAAAAATAATACTTGAGTTAAACATATTTATTCTTGAAATTTTAAGAGAGTCCCACTACTCAGGAGTAAGGTTTCGATGACTGAACACCTGAAAAAATGTTTGCTTTTGCCAGCTGTAGCTTCTCCACAGGTGCAGAGAAGGTTTTTATTGCATTTGGGTTTATTCAAGACATTCATTCAAGCTGAAAAACTGATCACATACTGAAAAAACAGGAAAGCTTGGTTTTTTCTTTCAATTATGAATAAAAATTGGGTGATAGAGACTCGGATGTATTAGTTTAAACTCTTAAAAAGTAGAATGTTGAGAAAACCTATGGGGCATTAAGAAAATGGAGACTATACTACCGTAGTTGATTTTAACATATTTTGATAACTAAAATTGTAACTTTCCAGGACATTCTAATTACCAAGAAACATTTTTACAGCAGTTTCCTGCAAGCATCCAAAACCAATTTATAGGCTACTCTTGCACCAGAGTATTCATCTGTTTAGTAGGGAGTATTGCATACTGTTTTATGAGCATAAGACAATGCAAAAAAAACCCAGCAGTGAAAGACGTACATTATGCCATAATATCATCACAAAAATTATGTGTGAGACACACCCACAGCACAGCAGATATTGCCTGGGTGGTTTGAGGTGCCCAACAAAACCATCTGGAAGTCAAGGCAGATGTGTGGCTGCTTGGGGAGGCAGCTGGGTGCCCATCCCGAGGTGCAGGGAGCAGACCCTGCTGAGGGGTGCAGGTGGGACTGTGCTGGACCCAGGGAAGCCCTGACTGCCCATCCCACCAGACCCACTGGGATGGAGGGGTGGATGCAGGGCTGCCTCGGGTCCCCATGGCTGAGGCAGAGCCGTGGCTGCCATGGCTGCACACCCCGGTCCACGGGGGATCAGGAGGGCTCATTAGCCGCTCTCTGCTGAATGCAAGCAAGTGCAGAAGTCTTTTTTCACTGTTTAACTCCCCCAGCAGGAGAACTGACTCAAAGAAAGGTTAGGGCATGACCGCAGCAGGGTTCCGTAGTGAAAAGAAAGAAATTATACCACGTGCATGGCCAGGAGTATCACCTTGGTCCAATTTACTTCTGCCAAGGTTGCAGTGAATGAGGCAACAGTTTCAATGTGTTCACAGGCTCAGGAATCAACTTCGTTTGTCTAAGCACGAATGTGGGGAATATCAAACATACCTGGGTTAGGGTTCAGCAACTGATTGTTAGGAATGGGAAAAAAATGTTGCCAAGGATACTCTTGTTTTTGCAATCATGAAAAGCCCCTCATAAACAGTCTACTATTTGGGGCACACAGTAAATGTCTGGTTTATTTGGGAAAACTAGAGATAAAGACATAACAAAACAACAGTTGTTGATAACCATTTTTTTAATATTAATTGTTGTAGTAAGAACAGGCTCCTAACATCTTGCAACAGTCTCAGCTGGAGAACTACAACCGCCTTACTCAGGAGCCTGGAGTTCTCACCCTGCAGCTTGGGGAAGCCTAGGGCAAAGCAGTGAGCTCAGCTGTAGCTAATCCTGTCCTTTTTCTTCCTGACTTCTTTTCCTGAGACAGTAATTCTGTGTGCAGTAGAGATTTACCCATCTTCTCCAGGACTTCTGCAGCTGGAGTGGCTGTGCACTACCTCCCCTTGCAAACCTTTTCTACCTGCCTCACTGTGCATGAGAATTTCTGACACCCTCTTTTCAGGTGATCTGGGGGTATCCTCCTCCCCAGCTGCTGCTTCTCTCCCTCTGTGGTCTCACCTGTTTGCTTGTCTTTTACTCATACTTTATACACATCAATAACTTTTGTCCAATGCTGTTCACCTGTCAGTCTCCAGAACTGAAAAACTATCTGGTTTATCCCTATTTTTAAGTTTGGAAACTGAGGCTCAGATCAGGAATGGGATTTATTTAGTGTAAACAAGGTTCCTGGTGCTTCAGTCAGTAACCTCTGCTTCCTCCCTAAGCTCTCCACTTTTAATAAAATGAGCCTTTACTTTGACTTCAGTATCTTTCTTATTAATGAGAAACCCACTCTTAGGGGAAAGCTAGAATTAACTTGTAGTCTCACTGGTCAATGCTCATAAAAATGAAATCTTTTCTTTCAGGTGGAATCTAACAACAGGTTTAAGCAACTAATAATGTGCTGTATGACCAGAGAAGGAAAAGTAGTCAGCCATCCCACATGAGGAAGACACCCTTGTATAATCGGGGGAAATCAAGTAAGATTTCCTTTGGTGGCACATATCTTGCAGAAATATCTAGTGCAAAGCAGTCCCTTTCAGCTATGGCAACATGGGAAATCAAAAGTCTAAGTTAGCAATAGGTGTCTGAGGAGGAGTATGAATCTTGTAGCCATTAAAATAGAAGGGAAAAATCTTCTCTCTGATTTGCACTTGAATTTCTACTGGGTATTCTGTATTCTTTCCACTAGCTAAGATGTACTGGATGCCCAAAGGAAATAAACTGAATGAGTCCACAATAGGCTGTAAACAGGGAATAGCCAGGATCCATTTAAATTAAAAAAATGAGCACGTCCTCAAGTTTGTAGCTCAGTGTCTAGGATTCAAATCCCTGTCTGAGCACACATTTGCAAAATACAGACATCTTAGCAATGCTTCCCAGGTATACTTGCTGCCTGAAATACAAACTGAGGAGGAAACTCAAGCTGGCATATTAGCAAAAGCAGAAGACACTGGTTTCTTCCAAGCACAGGGCAGGGAACAATTATGCACAAGAATCTCTCTGATACATAATCCAGTGCAGGCCAATGGCACACAAGCCATCCTATCCCACGGTGTCTGGACATAAAGGGCTTGTCAAAATGAATATGAGATGACTACTATGTGTCTGTATATATAGGAAAAATAGCAGAGCACAGCAGTGGCTGCACAGCGCTTTCTATATTCCTACTGTGTACTAGGCAAAGATTTTTCAGTTCATACATCATTCACAACTTGCTACAGGGATTCCACAAAGCCAGTACATATCCTTTACACAAAGAAAAGGGGGGAAAAAAAGAATAGATTTAGAAAAGAAAAGATTCTGAAAGTATATCTGCTGGATGAGTAGTCAGTGTCAGGGGCACTAACAAAACACAAAGCTTAGCAAGAAGCAAAATAAATAAGTGAGATCACCCCTAGCCTATCCAAGTCACTGAGAAGCAGAGTTACCTCTGATAATAGCATGGTGTATCTTCTCAGAGTAGAGAGAGCAAGCAACTGCCAAAATGTTTTCTTCTTCTTTCCCCATCAAGAATTTGCACCATTTGGCATACAGCGAGAGAGGGAAAGGAAGAGAAGACTGCATATAAGAAACTATGTGGGGAAAAACAACTCCCCCATCTCCAGCAATTTACGAGGTAGATGTCTCATCTAGAATACTTATTTAGGCTCATTTATAGCATGTAGAGGGAGAGAGGCCCCTCCAAGGGCCATATCTTTCTTCTCTGTTCACGGACAACTGTGCGAACCCGGCAACGGCAGAGATGTACACAGATGGACAGTGGATAAGCACTTTGTTCTTTAGACAGGACATCCACCTTCCTGACTAAGGATTGAGCCCAAAACCTCTCTTGCTGAAAAATTCTCGTCTTTTTTGCAGAAGAGTGTCTGTATGGGGCAGACAGGGACATCTATGATATTCTTATTCACCAGTGGGTATATAAGGACAGTGAAACAAAATGAGAGAGTCCTCTGTAGTAAAAGCAATTCAGAAGGCAAATTTGCAGCTAGAAAGCTCAAAGTCAGTGGCACGGCAGAGCAGATTAATATAGATCTGCATAATAATTTCTGGTTAGACCTTTTTTTTGGCATTGAAAACAATAAAACGAAGGAATTCTTTGGTACAAACAATTTGTGAAGCAGACACAGTGTCATGAAGAGAAGGTGCACCAAGAATGAACCACCTTTTTACCCTCAGTTCCCCCAAATTTTGTTAAGAAATTACACTAATATCTAGTGTCATTAAAGGCTGCAGGTAATGCCTGATGTTATGTTCCTTGAGGCACCATCCTAAATCCACAATTTAAGTAAAATATGCTGAAGAGAAAATTCTGAAGGGCTTCACATAGCATTTATATCACTATGGGTTCTCTGCCATAAGCAGTAGTTAAAAAGTAGTTTATAGATACTATATTACACACAAGGCAGTGCTGCAGCATAGTACCAAGCCCAGATCTAATCTAGAAATGTGTTTTAACTCTGAAATGAATACCGTAATGCAGACTTCCTGCTAGTTCAGTTTCAACCATATTTTATCTCCCGGGGTTCTGAGCTGATTGTAGCAGAAAAAGGTGCCAAGACGGTCTCTGATGTTAAAATATATGGGTTACATATGCACCAAGTTTTATATGCAGTTTAGACTTAAATATCAACAGCATAAGGCAAGTTGGGATGTAAACTGTTTTCAGATGTGTCTACAGGCTTGAGTGGAAAAGAAAATATTAATGGTATTCAAACTGATGGCAGTCAGGATCCAGAAGGTGAGCTACAAAGTTCTGAAGGGGAGCTGCTGTGTTTCTCAAAAGCTATAACCTTGACATTGAGGTTAGCTCTATTTCTCCCTTATACACCAACGTGTTGCATTATGGCTGTCTAAATATTCCTGGAAGCGTTTCAGAGATTTTGTGACCCAGATGTGGATTATGTGTAACACTAACTATGTACATGCTGGAGATGATTACGCTGGGAGCTTTCAGATTCCATTCTGCACGTGTAGCACTGAAAAGAAACTTGACTTGTACTTATGAAATTCCTTTTGACCATAAGAAAAACAGAAGGAAACCCCCTTTGGAGACTTCCATAATGGGAAACAGGAAACAGGGCTGTCGAGTGGAAAGTTTGCAGCACAGGAAAAACAATGGACTATATAAACATAAATGCCATTATCAGATACTCTGCAATGGCCTTGAAATAGGTCTAAAGTTGAAAATATGCAGTGGTTTGTGTTTTCATTCAGATCTAAAGATTTCTTTATGGGTTATTCCGGTTCCTGTTGAGATCAAGTGGTATTTTGATACTGACAAATGGGCATAGGTTAAAACACAGGCATGACGGATTAAAAAAAGACACTATTTATGAGAGTTTTCAGCATCTTGACTCATTTTTGCTCTTTGTTTTTTTGTATCTTCACAGGCAAAGCAGTGAAATTGAAGCAGTTATCGCAAAGATTTCTTGGGCAGCAATCCAATGAGTTTCAATGATAGCATCTAAATACTAAAACCAGGATCCTGGTATTTCAAAGTTCTATCCATGATTTTAATTTCTCTACAGAATTGATAAAAGGCCAGTTTTTTCATGAGCATGGGAGACTTTGTTGAAGGGACTGTTCTGTATCTTCTTGCTTAGACCTCAGTCAAGGACCGTTTTCTGAGGCTTCCCTCAGAAGAAGAAAACACAGTCTGGCTGCCTGACGCTTGAGGACTACAGAGGAAGAACTTGATTATTTATTTGGAGTATTTCTACAGTACACCAGAGGTCAGTGATGGTAGATATTCTGCTTGCAGATCCTATTTAAAACAATTTAAAACCAGTCAGCAGTTTCTAGGGAGCAGAGCCTCTTTGGCTCTCAGTGAAAGACAAAGCAATCTCCAGACAGCTTATGCTACTTTTCATTTATACTTTATAGTCTGCATTGGAACAAAATTCTCTAGAACAGAAAGGAACCTAGCCAGAAGCTGCCCTGTTTTAAACTCAAGGTTCAGAGAGTTTTACAGATTAATGTTATCACCAGCCGTCCTACTGAGGTAGCTCTCTAACTCCTCTGCACTGATGATAGAGAAGGCTCTAAGACACAAAAGTTTTATCTTTGTTCCACAGGTTTTGTGATACTGCAAATGGGAAAGGAAAGTCTCTGATTAAACATACATGTTGATATTGATGTGGTCACTGGTGCCACAGCAATGGAACCAATATTTGCATCATTTCAAAGTTTTAAAAACATTCCTTATAAAATGCCTGTTTCTCTGCACTGCTTGTAAACTGAGATTATCTTGGGCAAATGCTGTGAACACCAGATTTAGGTCAGATGAATTCCATCCCTCATTTTCACTTGCCAAGTACATCCAAAAGCACAAGAGGATCACTTGCATGTTTTCATGGTTTTACGCTGAAAAAGGTTAAATTCAGCTCAGCCTTCTCTGTAGCACCAGCTGTTTTCTGCAGAGACAGGGAGGCTAAAGATGGAGCAGGACAGGACAAGCTCTCTTACGCACCTGCTGCAACTACAGAAGGTTTTCAAGAAAGAATATATTCTTCTCCAGGTGGGATATTCACAGCCTGGGCTCTGCCTGCCTTCAGAAACAGAGTAAAGGGGAGTCTGTTGCGTGCTACTTCCTCTCAGATTCTGTATGACTGCCGTAGTGAGAATTGGATACTGGATATTGGAGTCTCTAAACTGATTTAGACCTGGTGAGAGAGATTATGTTGTTGATTAGACATACTGAATGTATCACTTATCTTTTATCTTTAGAGATACTTCACAGCTCTTTTGTTATTCCTGTGTTTGAAATCATATAGTTGGTATACATCAATATCCTCTACTTCGCTACAGCCAACACCAAATATTTTTTAAAAGTCTCTTTTGCCTCAAGAATCAGAAATTAAATATTTTTATGCCCTCTAGAAAATTATCTCTTTCATCTCAAGCAATTTCACTGGCAATGTTTGGATCTGATAACTGGATTACAACCATGTTGAAAGATACACCCTCAAGTGAATGACTAATGTAATTTCTGTGTTGCACAAAAGATATCTACCCAAAATGGTACCAGCCACTCTGGATGATCTCTACTATCTTTAAATAATATTATTCAATCAAAGCCAGTTGGTCTAATAAGAACAAGAGTGAATTAGCTAAGTGGAATCAAAAAATAATTGTTTATCATTCAAATAGTAAGTTTGCCCTTTCACGCTACCCTTATGCACAGGGTGTTCCATCCGTGCCTGGGAACTGAATTCCAGCATCCCTTGGGTATCTTCTGCCTTGGTGGCCACCCCCAGACGGGAGGTCTCTGCTGGAGGAGGTTCTGTTTTCCCTGGCTCAGCTAGCAGGGTTTCCATTCCTTGTGCCTGGGAAAAGGCCTTTTGTCTGTGATGCTCAGTCACACTGAGGCTCAGGGTTGATCAAAAGTCCTCTTCCTGGCTTCTATTTTCAGTTTCTTTCTTTTTCAGAGTCTGTGCAAATGAGGAACTGATTGGTTATGCGAAGAGAGCACAGAGGGGGCATCTGCCTTTTTGGTCACCCCTTACTCCACACTGTTCTGGATGGTTCTCCCAAAATAGTGGTTAAAAAGTGATGATTATGCTGTGCAAAGAGTACAGACAAGGGTTTCAATTTGTCAGAGTATTCTCTGCATTTTCTAGTTCTGCAGTTCCATGGAGGTTTTCCTAAATGAGCCGTGGCTGAGGGAAGTACAAAAATTAACTGCCTCTCTTCAGGATACAAGGTGTAAAATTAAAGCTATCAGAAAGAGGAAACCACGCTTATAACAACCAAAGGCTCAACTTCTGTCGGCTCAGTGCAGAGCTCTCCCCACCATTGTCTGCCCTTGGAATTAGATTCCAGTTGCCGTTTTCTGAAGTACCTCATTGACTACAGCTTAAATTTTCCTTATGTGGGATTTGAAAAGGCTGGCTATACTTTCTGTTCGCCCCAGCCACATCATTTTCAATGACTCCTTTATTCTGGAATTAATGACAGAGCATACTTTGTGGTCCTGTTGTACAGATCCTAGGAACAAATGACTTCAGACTGCTCTAGTCATCGAGGAGCTATAGGACCTCCACAGCATAATTCATCTTTCCTATCTTGAACAGCTGTTTTAGGATGGAATAAATCACCCTCTGGAAGTGTCTGTCTCTCCCCATTGACTATTAAGGGACCCTAATGAGTGGCAGAGAATAACCACCTAACTTCAGAGGTTAAGATGAAGGCCAATGGATCTCATCATAAATAGGAAAGTGAACATTTCACCTAGGCTGCACTCCCTAAGTGGAAGGGGACTCCAGACAAATGTTAGCATTCACAAATTTTGTGTTGTCAAAGAAAAGCTGATTTTCTTTAAGGACCGAAGAAAAATATTATTGAAATGCTACTTCATTAATACCTTAGAAGTAGAAAGAAAGAAATATCCTAGGGAGAACATTAAATACAAGCTGGTAGCTGCAAGCAGGAGGAGCCCCAAGTTATACCTCTTGACTCTTAGGAGGTTACTTTAATTTGCATGACAGGATTATGTTAAAAATAAGTAAGATAATATTTTGGAACTCTTTATGAAATCAACAGTAGAATAAAAATCAAAGTAATCAAACCTTTCATTTCAGAGCATAAATTATTAGGCATATAAGGCCATCTGGCATCCTCCACCCAGTTGGAAGCCTGGATAAGACTGCATCCCTTTCCTAGAAGTGGTTGGATCATGTATGCAACTTGGTACACTGTGAGAGATGTGGGAGGAGAACCTAAAATGGGGCTTCTAGTCAGTAGCATAACTGCTGCTTCTTTATGCTGAAGTACAAGTCCAAAGTGTGGTAAGAAGTCTTATGAAATTTCTTCCAAAAATGGACTTGTTAGCCACAGAAGAATGATGTCTCCCAGAAAACTTATTTTGTTCCCTCTGCCCATCTGATCAGAAAAAACAACTTGTTCCACAAGCAATTCATAAAAAGAAGCACTGGAAACTTATGAAAAAGTTTTCAAGAAACTTAAAATGAGGACAAATAAACTCAGAAAAAGAATTTTCTACCTCTGTATGCAAGGTGCTTTTATATTTAAAATCTTGAACCTCTCACAGTGAAAAACAAATAACAGAATATCATGTTTGTAATGTGTTGCTGCGCAGATTGGACTTCAAGCATAATTACTTGATGTATAATTTTTCTGCTTTTAAACTAACCATTTTTGCAAGGCTGTCATTACAGCTCATTTTCCTTATCCAAATGGAAGACTGGCAAAGTTGAGGGAAATGGTGATTCAGGGACCAGTGGGTGATACTGCAAGGGAGTTCATTTTTAGTGTTCAGTGTTGCTTAGACACACAACTTTTACCTGTTCTGGGACAGGAAAGGTTACAGATTTATGCAGGAACAAGAGATGACTTAGAGAAAACAAATGTTGCAGAATAATTCATGTTAGGAAAACACAGGAGAAGGAAAATACCCGAAAAGCTCACTAATTTAAAGTCACACTTGGTTTTTTAAAAGAAAATTTGTAATGAGTCATGTTTTACAGTGATTAGTTTAGTCACTCTTTGTAACATGAGATAAAAAGCTTTTCAGTGCTGAGTTTTCTATCCCTCATCCCTGAATATTGCCTTCATCCCTGAATATCTGGAGTGACTGGAGACCCTGTTGTCTTGAAAGATCACTTTACATTTAGCAGAATTTTACATGCTGTCCTCATCAACTGAAGCTCAGCCATAAATAAAGCCATCAGCTCTTCACACAGGCAGATGTGCTTTAGACTCATTGTTGTGCAAAGGGTCAGTGTTGTTACTTTTAGATCATTATTGTTTTCAAGCAATGCATAAGGCAAACTGCACTGCAAATGAATGCCTGTATTTAGCAGCTACCTTATTTGTTTTATTTGTAATTTTTTTTAATTTGTAAATTAGATGTTCAGAGTGCCCAGACTGAGCTAAGCACTCAAAATACCATCAAGGAAGTGTAGAAGCTAGATGCATAAAGATGCATAGATGCAGAAGCTAGAAGCCTATTAGATTGTCCATAACATAATTGGCACTGCTACTACTGCTGGTCTTCTTAGGTATATCCAACTGCTTGAAACTGCACGTCTTTGCCAGTACTGTTTTTATTCATGGAACCATATTTCCTCACCTCCACCCCCAATCAACAGTGACTATTGTCATAAAATAAGAAGAAATACTTCTGTGGTTTTTGGCTGGAGTCACTGTTGCCCCACTGAGCATCCCGGGAGGCATCAGGGCCATGGCTGTGCCCAGGGCAGCTCTCTGCTGCACAACTTCTCTCTGCAAACTGATCCCAAGGAGGCTGTTCTTCTATCAAAGTGCAAAGAGTTGAAGTAACAGGTGTAGTATCAAAGATGACAAGCCTTTCCCACCTTCATCTCTGAGAAAAGCAGCAGCATAATGAAGATAAATAGGAATTTTACAGACAAGAAATCACATTATAACAGATCCTTGTTACTTAATACCACCAGAGCTATTTCAAATAGTGTTAGGACTTGTCTGTGCCCACCAGGATCAAGTTCTGCTAATCAGTGATCTGTAAATGTGCATGGTTCATTAGGGCCCTGAGAACAGCTGTCCACGTCCTCTCAGGATCAGATTACAGGATATCATTAACTTGGATTCTATATCCGCTTCAAGGCTTTTGTTACAACTAACTCATAATTCTTTTTCTTCTTTTTTTTTTTTAAATTGTCCTGGAAACCAGGGGAGCTAAAGACTAAGGTTTCTGTTTTACCTGCTTCTGTTCAGTATCATTTTAACATACTTTCAAAAGAAAGCTGTAAACATAATGTTCATTGTAACTAGTGCAATAAAATACAGAATAGTTTCATGCCTCTTACACATGTCTGTGCTCAAGCTTTATAGTTGAATTGTTTTAGAGGAACTACTTAAATCTACTCTAATCTCCTACTGCCAGTAAAATATGTAAAAATGCATATATAAAAAAACCACATTGTATATTTCAGAGTAAGCTTTTCAGTTTACTTTGGTAACATTTATCTGATAAAATAATACATCGGTTTGGCTATTACTGCATGACTTAAGTATAGTTCTGGAGACACAAAGCTGAACAGCTCCTTCCCATGAACTGTACTCTAATTATGGTATGGGCTGCTTGATTTTAAATGCTTCCTACTACAACAAGAAATTTATAGGGCATATGTAGGAAAAAAAAGGTGTTATTTTACTTTTTTTGAGGCAATTTGCTTCTTTCTACTTTTTCTTCTTTCTTAATTCTAAAAGCAATTCAGTAAATCAAAGAAAAAGATGGATTCACAATTGATGTCATTGGTAGCAGAAGTAAGAATCAATCAATACATTACTAGCTAAATTTCATTCAATTATCATGACTATTATTCTCCCAGGGCAATTAAACAATCCCAAACTGGCTTCACGAATCACTTAGGCAAATAACAATACCCAAATTCACTAGTCATTATGAATAATGACACTAGCAAAAATGCAGAAAAGAATGCTCTAACAGAGCCATTGCTGTCTATAGAAAATGTGAGTTTATAATATCTTGTTTTACTCATGTCAGCCATCAGGCAATTACTGATTAATAGATTTCTTATTAGGCACTAGGCCTGATTGTTCACTGCTGTTCTTGTAAGAAGATTTCATACACTTAATATGAGGATGACCCAAATCTACTTACTTCTGTACATGGGACAGGATTATTTTCCTAAAACAGCTGGAATTCCTAGAACAGCCTACTAAATAATAAGATTAATTAATTAAGATTCAGTAGTAAATATTATTGCAAACTGAAAATATCTGGATATAGTATAATATCCAGTATATATGAATATATCTGGTTATATGATATTAAGCTAGGGCTCTAGGGTAAAAAGTGTTTTTGAAAGAAACTTTGTGGATATTGTGGCCGAAAATCCATCTCTTGTAACAGGCCCTACTAAAAATCCAGATTTGGTGTACACCAGATACTTGGGTAGCATTCTAAATGGAGTGGCTCTGAAGTGGGGTTGTCAATCCATATCTAGACACCAAAAAAAAAAAGGATCAGTTCCCTCCAGGAGAAGTTTGTAAAACATCTGCAAGAGGGGTGGGACTGGTCCCCTCATCACTAAATAAACACTCTTCCTCTGAGTCCCTCAACATATTCTAATGGAGTGATACTTTACAACTAAAAAAAGTCCCAAATTTATAAAACCATTTACATAGAAGCAAAGGCTGCCTGAAACAAAACAGTACATCCATGGAGCTTTGAGGTCTCGTTTATGGTGCCCAGTTGTGTTTCAGGGTCTCTTGTTCTTCCTGAAAAAGCTTTTCCATAGGGACGACTTTAGATTGTGATTGTTAAACATTGAAGCCTGAAAATTTTGGCCATACCATTTACCTTTCTGTAGCCTGAGTCCAAAAATGTTAATGCTCCTGCTCTGGCTTGGATGCTTAATAATATAAGTGAGCAGAATTAAACACAGTTGTGTATGCTGTGCCCTTAAACCTCTGGCTGTGAAAATGTGTTCATTTTTGCTCTGTATAAATGATGTGCTATATACATTTTCTTAGCAAAAGACAGGAAAAATAATACTCAGATTTTAAACAATTTCAGATGATTTTTGCTTAGAAGAAAAGTGCATTTGTCTTTAAGAATGGAAGGTGCTGAGGACTGCCTTTGACAGAAACTGTTTCACAGGAACTCTCAGATGCTGACATGCTGACCTGCAGTGCTTGGCTGCAGGTACTAAAAGCCCCATTTGAATGTTCCCCTCTAAGCATTCATGCTTGAGAGCAGCTGAAAAGCCCCTCAGGGGCTGCCAGCACAATCTCTTTCTGACAGGACACCAGACCATGCCCAAAACAACCAAGAGCCAATGTACTCCCTGAGGGTGGTCCTGGGCTGGCAGGCTGCAGGCAGTGGTCCAGGGATAGCAGGATGGGGAACCCCACTCATCCTGGGACACTGGCCATTGGAAAAAAAGGCCAGGTGGGATCTTTCTGGTCAGTTGCTGGATCTTGCAGATTGGTCAGCTCCCTCATGATATCCTAGCAGGAAATCTTCTTTGGAAAATTTTTCTTTCTGATGTTCACAGTTTGCCAGCCCATGATGGCAATTTAGATTGAGCAAAAAAATTAAGCTGAAACCAATTTATCATTGGAATATTATATTAAAGCGAAACAAACAAAAAATCATTGGTAGGCAAATTATTTTAGTTACAATGGCCTGCAGGTACTGCAGACCTAGAAGCCTTGTGGTTTGGATTGGGATGGCTTTCTCCCAGCTGGAAATGTTGCCACAACAACGGGAAAAAGATTGTGGGTCATGTTCTGTAAAAAAAAACTTTCATTCTTCTTGTAATAGCTCAACAGAGAGCACAGACAGCACACAGGGCCAGAAGGGCAGCCTGGGCAGTGGTTTGGGAACTTCTGAGCTATGTGAAGGCATTTGCAAGCTGTGTGAGTGAGGCAACCAACAGACATCTCTGAGCATTTATCGGCATGACTGGAGAAAACCCATCTCCTCTGTCTTTCTAGAGGTTATCTCCCTACAGTTAGGAGCTGTAAAGGTTGTACATGACATTTACATGCCAGCCATTAGGGTGAAAGGTCCCCTACTCTTAAAGCGATTGCACTGAAATTGTTGGCTAAGCTGTGTCTTGGCTGTAAAATTGGGTAAGCAATAAAAAATAAGATCCATGGCTACTTTATTTATTCATGAATCATTGCTTAGCGCTAATGCTACTTATTAATGAAAAAGTATAGTATCAAGCCATCTGGTAAGAAAAGGTATGTTTCAAAGGATTAATAAGCTACAAATTATTCCTCTGAAACAAAACACAACAGATGAGGGATTGATGGTTTTTCACAAGAGATTCATCATTTAGCTCTGTTCGATGGTTGCTATTGAAGTTCTGGCAGGACCTCAGTTTCCTTTTGCAACACTGGGGAAGAATTAATGTTGGAATCTGCTGGCAGAACAAATCACAGCAATGCACTTGATGTATTTTTCAAAAGCATTCACTTTAATATAGGAATCTTTCTATCTGACATAGCTTAGTGAGTGAATGGTAATTAAAGGTAATCATTCAACTCATTTAGTGTAATTTTTTAAAATTTCTTTTTCCAACTGAATAATCGGCCTGCTGTAAAAGGGAATGTTTCTACACCAGCTTGCTTTTGATAAAGCAATAACAAGAGACATAACAAAATGCTGTGATGAAAACAAAGTCACAGCTCAGAGCCTTTTCTTACAGCTTTTCTTGCAGCTGTGGCCCAAATTATAGGACTTTTCCACACACCTAACTCTGGCTCTAATTTACAGTAAGTAGTTTTACCATGGACATCCGGAAATATGTGATTTTTCTTTCATCGTATTGATTTATATGACTGTAATTATGACTGTCATGGTGTCTGGGAAAAATACTAGTTTTCCTGTTACCTGCTTGGACTTGTTATGTTGCGCAAACTCCTTTAGGGCTTTTTCCAAAAAAAGCAGATCTGCATCCTGGCTCCTTTATCCTGTTGTCCTGTCTGGTCTGTCCTGAGCATGCAGGAGCTGAGGCACAGAGGGACAGGCAAATGTGCCAGACTGCCTGTGATGATGGCATCATGGGTCACCACGGAAGCCTGGTTAAATGAAAGTTTTAGATGTTTCTTCGTAAAAATGTAAACCCTTCCACCCCTGTGAAACCAGGGCCAAGGAAGAGAGTGGCTCCTTCAAGTTTTTCCTCTATTCATAGAATTGAGCAGATCCAAACACCCCAGGCTCTCCAACACTTGAATTCGAGAGCCAGATCTGGACACACCTTTTGCATTTTGGGCTCATTTCTGAGTAAGCAGAAGCAGTGGTACCCCACCGATCCAACATTCACAGCTACAGTCAGAGAGACATTAAAACACAACAAAGACAACTCCCCAGTGCAGTTAAATTCCCAAAGAAGGGACTCAAGCTGCTGGTTTGGAAGTAGCTAAGGAAGATTTTCAGATGTCCCAGTCTTTTGCACCAGCTTGCCAGTCATTTCTTTTCATCATTAAACTCAGCAAGGATCATTAACACTGTAACTGGCTCACCTTCACCTTCACCGGTGTAAAAAAATGTCCTATAAAAATCACATTGAATTCTCTGAAGATTCAGGACAGGAACAATCTCTTCCACTGTGAAACTGTGATCTTTATTGTCTTTAAATCAAGAAAGACCATTAAGAGAAAAGATTGCTCTGGGACTATTTGCGGAAACTGATGCAGAAATTGGGGTATGCATAGAGCCTTCACTTCTTACAGGAAGCAAACCACTCTGCTGTGCAAGCAAACCATTAGGGTTTATTTGGTTTGATTGACATATTTGCATGGTTGGCATGAAAGGGCATGATGTGGGTTCATTTTTAGTCTGTCTTCCTGTGAAAATGAGATTCATATGGCTTTGCTGCTTCCATCAGCATACATTTTGACTGTTTTTCTTCTGGGCTTTGACATAGATCTTTAGAGTTTCTATGAGCTGAATGACAACACCTAGCTACTGGATGAGAAAGATATTATTGCCCATAGTGAGGGAAAAGAATCTTTGAATGTCTCCCCTTTATGAAACACCACATAATCTTGATGTGGGACACTGTGTGACCCTTGGGAAGGCAGGGTGGCTGCTGTATCCACTGCCCACAGAGCAGCCTGCTTCTTTGGGCAATATTTAATGCTATGTTAATACATTCTATTTGCAAGTCATTCGAGTCTTAAACCTCAGGAACTGGGAGCTGCTGGAGACACGTTCAGAGCCACTTGTCAGGACAAGGTCCTCCCATGGGCAGAACTTTATCACCAGGGGGATGAGCAGAAGGTGTGGTGTCTGTGCTCTGACAGTTTTCTGAATCAATTGCTCCACGTCAATTGTTGATATACAGCCTAGGCTGCTACAGAAGCACAGACATGGGGTAATTCCTATTTGTGCGACTGCTTTGGTTTCTGCAGACCCACGCCTTGTCAAAACAATTTTTCAAGATGTTACATATTTCAGCCAAGTTCACAATGGGGTAAATTCTCAAAGATCATTCATTTCCTACAAAGTAATTTAATTGGGAAATCATCTAAAAAAACAAAAACAAAAACAAAATCCAAAACAAACAAACAAACAAAAACCACAAAGTCCTGACAAAATTCCTCAAGCAAGGAGTTCCCGCCTTCCTGGGTACCAAAGGCATGAATACTGTGAGACCTGCAAATGCTGTTCCACACTGTTTCCCTGTTCTTTACGTATGTGAAATAAATAAACTAAGTGGAAAGTAGCTGTTTAAAGTGGCTAAGGGCATCCATTAGCTTGCAAGTATATTTACAGCACATCTAAAAATGGTTGCTAGGATAATGTTTATTGGCAGAATATGAGGAGAGAATTTTATAAAATGTTTGGTTCTGGACAATAAAAATGAGGAAAGGGTGATGATTGTACTTCTGAATGTCTGTAACCCAAAAGTTTTCTCAGTCCCAAATCCCAGCCCATTTGTAATGTTATATAAATGTCATGCATTCCATGTCTAAGTAGAAGTCAAGCTAAGGACACATGACATCTGCTCCAGATGAAAGTAATTCATGCTCACAATGTAATTCCACATATATAACAACTTCCTCAACTTTTTTTTGCAGTTACCAAGAAAATATTTGGGGCATATGGAGAGGAATGTCAGTGTAACAGTATTGGCTGGTAAAGAGAGTTTGGAATTCAAATTCCCCTTGTGAAGGTGAGGGTTAATAACTCAGTTACTACTATCTTGTAAAGAGTTATCCATTTGTCACACACACAGATATGTGAGAAATTTTCTTATGCTGAATTGTATACTCAGATTGTGATTTTGGGTATTTTTCTTGTGCAACAAATTCTATGGGGTTTAAGTGGAAGCAATGCCACAGCACTGCTCAGTCACAGTGCTCTTCATCAGCTTAGTACTTCTCAACCACATGGAAATCTAATCAACTGATACACTGCTCTGCAACAGATTTTGGCTTACCACCACGTTGAAGACACATTCTTCCCCGACACAACCTTGCTGGTATCAGTGCCTGCATATTTTACACCTTTTATGTTACTGCAGTAGTTAAATCTATTCAGTCTTTCCTTTGGCACCCGAGTCAGTTAATCTGGAGACATAAATTCATAAGGGCTCAATGCTCATCTAATAAAAATTTAGTCTCTGCCCCAGTAGCATTTACTGCATCATCACTTTTCCTGCAAGACATGAATTTTTCAACAGCTTGTGAAAAGTTGTGAACAGAGCCTTAATTAAAACCACATTCAGCAGAAAGGTATCTTACATTATGAGTGAAGGAAAGATCTGGGTAATATTAAGCAGCTGTTAAAATACACAATTAAGTCAAGCTAATTGTTATTACTGGCAGCCTCAATGACAGATGAGCAGTGAAACGCTTGACTGAACAGGCCTTTGGTCAAACAACTGATGTTGCATAGCTATTCTGCAGTAGGCTCCTGACCCCCATTGAATACAGAGATGTAATACTGACAGTCAGGTAAACAATGGAATTTGTATGAGTATCAAAAGCATTGTCCTTCCTCCTGTTCTTGCTGAAACATACTGGCTGGCTGAATTCAGACTTGGGAAACCCTAATGAGAGTTCATAGGTTTGAGGGACAGGAACCACAAAGGCAGCCTGATCTCCCGACACAGATTCACAACCTCTTCCAGTAATTCCCATTCAATAACTCATGGCTGAACTGGAACATTGCCCATTAAACAGACATTCAGTCTTGATTTTATAGATACCAGGGATGGATTTTCTGCATATTTCCCCAGAAGTTCTAAAGATTCTAAAAGTTTCAAAATACAGGTGACAAAGCCAACATAAGAATTTCTTGCCTTCCCTTCCCAGCCTCTGGCTACTTCTGCTCACTGGGATGTTGCTCCCTCACTTGTGACAGTGCACCTCTTTGTGGACCCACGCTATAAAACAGATTGCTGTAATGATTAAAAAAGCTCATGGGAAACTCTCAATTTGACTTAATTACAGAAGAAACCTTTTGTTAACTGCCTCCTTATAGGCTGAGGCATTGCTGCAAAATTGACTTAGTCTTGTTCCACATGATTTGCAGTTATTTACATCCAAGGCATGTATAAAATGCCACTTGTCTGCTGTGGAAAGGCTTTACAACCACAACGCCTGTATGGCTCTCACTCACTCACTAAGAAGAGAAAGAGGAAGTTTCATTGTAACTGTCAATTAACAAATTACTGGAAGGGTGAAAATCGAACATAATAATTTAAGCAGCAGGACAAGAACATGAGAGATTTCTGATTTAGAGAATGAATTTTATGCCAAATCACCAGCAAAGTGTTTCAGCCAATATCTCACTTTTCTTTTTAGTTTAGAATTGGGGGTTCTGTTGCCTTCCCTTGGCAAGTCTTCTCTGTTGACATCCTAGGAGCCTTTTTGAGGCTTGTAGGAACCTAAGGTAATTTCCTTATAGAGTCGCCACAGCATTATTTTTCAGCATTTGAGCCTACCTGGGAGGCCAGGACAACCAGCTCCAAAAAAAAACTTCCTTGGAGCTCTGTGTTACTTCTACACCTGGTGGACTTTCACGACAGCTGATCTGGCAATCATGCCTGGTAGTAAAATGTCCAAAAGAAGCATCTTCTGCTTTAATCTCTGCTCCTTGGCCACCATGATGACAAGGTACCTGCACTGCCTCCATACAGCCCCACTGTTCATCGGGAACACCCTTGTGCCTGTGGGAAACAGGTTGTCTTCAGCAGCCACACCAAGACACGGGAATTTAATCTTGAAGAAACTTAGCCTCTTGTCAAATTCTGTCTCTTTCACACCTTCAGTCAATGAGGACTTCTTTGTCTCCATGTCCCTGAAGGCATTTACTGCATGCACACCCCATGGCTGAAGAGATGGAAAGAGAACTTTCATGTGTTGGGGCTGGTTTTTCTCTGAAACGTGCTCACATACATGGTGATGTGCATGTTGGAGGAACTGAATAGGAGCTGCCAGCTCTGATTGAAATCACTTTCTTCCCGTTGAGGTGGTTCTGATTGTGCCTTCATCCCGTGCAAAGACATTATCATTTATTTAATACAGCTTAAAGTGCAAAGATAAGAGTACGGTCTCCGTGTGGGGGACTCATCTAAGGCTGCAGTTCATTTCTGAACTGGTCAGCAAACAAGAGCAGTTACAGGAGGGAATACAAGTGAACAATGTAGACCAAGCCTGATGAGATCTTTAGATGAATCATTCTCTTTTCTAATCTCTTCCTTTAAAGAAAAAAGAAAAGAATAAGACTGGAAATAAAGCACTAGTTTTTTAACAGTGTGTGCAATTAACTATTGAAACTGCTTGCTATGGATTGTCCTTCATTTGAAGGCTTTCAAATAAGGCAGAATATCTTTCTAAAAAAGATTCAAATAGAATCAGCCTTGATGGCAGGATTCCTATGTTGTGTGAGGGCTCGGATGAGATTTCTGTTACAACACTCCTGGCCTTAGACTCCCAGTTAGTTTCACTTTAGTTGCTCTCCCTCTGCATGGTAAGAAAAGGGTACCTTGTTTTAATTAGACAGTGAAGCAATGATTTAGTTTTTAGAGATTATATATATATATACACACACATATATATATATATGTACATACATATAGTTTAATTTTGGTTTTAGTTTTAGATTTAGTTGTAGACTCATACAAAAAAGCCCCTGTATCTCCACCATGCCTTTGTCTTTCCTTTATTATGGTGATTAAATTTTTAAGTTTCCAGCTCCTGTGACTAAAGCCAGCTCCAAGAATAGAAGGAAGGTCTTTGTTCTAAATCTACTAGGATTAAATATCAGACACAAATAAGCACAAAAATAAAGCATTGCACAAAGATGCACAGCAAGGTCAAATATTTTGATACATGTGTGTGGCTCAGGTAATGGGACTTCGCTGCCTATCAATATCTCCCCAGCATGGTCTTAAAAGTGTTGCTTTTTAAAGAATCACTTAGTGCATAAACTTAGGCACATGATGTCATTTTGGACACCTAATTTTATGTAGCAGCTGCATTGGCTGGTATGCATAACACAGGGCTGCAGTGGAGGCTTGTTCTCTTACAGAATGACAGCAGGAAGACCAGCAGGAGAGGCAGGAGGCTCTTAAGACTTACCAATACCTGTGCTTCACCATGGGGTTCCTCAGACAGCAATTCACTTCCTTGCTGTCTAATAGATGAAGCATATTTGCTTTATTCTTTTTTTTTAATTCAAAAGCATGTCAATTTAATAAAGAAAATAAATACGAGATTAAGACTTCAGATGGCCTGCACTGGTCTGCCTTCATTAATTTAAGGTAGGGTTATATTATGCTATTTGAGAACTTATCCCACAACACTTAATTACTTGAATAACATCTGTGATAGTTAACTGATTCCAAGAGAACTGTAGTGAAGACAGGGCTGTCAGTGAACCTTCCCCATGGTAATCTAAGCTACTGTTCTGGTCTCTTTTCAGTGTTATTTATGGCTGGCTAATTTGACTACCAGATAGAAAGTACCTAAACCCAGCCTTTAAAAGATCTATTCCAGATAGCAGACTATCTTGGAGGTAACAGTGCTTGTGTTCAACATTTTGTCAAAATACCAAGCTGGTCCTGTGGGAGGCTTGAAAATATTTTCCTCCCCTTTGAGGTCTTGGCTCTGCTCAATATGACCTGTACAGCAAACACTTTGAGGCAAGGGTGTATAGTTTGAGATTACTTTTCAGTCTTACTGCAATTATAATAATTAGAAGGATCTGACACTGATCTCTGTTTTCTTTCTGAATATTAATCCTGTTCATTGTCACTTGTAAGCATTGACCAGCATTCTAAATGGGTTAATTAACTGCAATTTTATTAATAGTCATCCCAAAGAAAAGGCATCAGTTAAAGACAATTGCCTGCATCTACTTTCCAGAATCCAAATTCAGATCCCTTTTCAAAAGGTCTCTATTTTGACCTGTTAGACTGAAATACACAATGTGTGTGTCCTAGCCTACAGGCTTATCTGGAATCTACATCTGAATAATGTTAGGCTTTCAGCCTCTATATTTAAGACAAATTTAATGTCTCTGAAAGGTCATGATCTAACAGCAGAACTCAGACAATAAATCAGGACAGCTGTCACTATCATTTGGTCAGAAATGAATACTAAAATTCCAAAAACTGAGATCTAAAAGTTGGAAGTTAAATAAAATAAAATGGAATAACAATAGAAAACAGTTTAAAAAGTGGTATGTGGGGTATTTTTAAGTGAATAAATTGTTAATGGAAATGTCCTCTTTCACAAACTGCTTAAAAATTATGGTAATTCTTTACTGTTTTTCCATAGACTTGGTTGGGAGTTGGGTTTGTGGAGGTGGGAGTGGGGGTGTTTCGTTTTTTTAATGTTTACTGATAATTTACAACTCATAGGAAGGCCTATAACATGCAGTAAGTTGGTATTGGCACTGTTTTATTCTTGATTAGGAAAATATATTCATGTACACTTGGACATTTCCTTACTTCAAGCAATATTATCCAAGAAAACATCATGAATGCTTTGGTCTTCTTGCATTGAGGGCAAAGTCTGTAAGTCAATGCCTACAAAATGTATCTTGGTGTTCTTGATATCATTTCCAAGGCTGAGATATTTCAAATATCCTTTCCTGAACTGCACCTCTGTTGAGTCCTTTTTTTTTTTTTTAATGAAACTTCTGCTATTGCAGAGAACTTCTTTCCAGAAACACCAGCCATTTTCTGTTCCATCCTCAAGTTATTAATCTCTTTTAAAGGAAATGTTTAAATAAATGCTTATGTTTCCATTTTCTTTTTTTTGGGCTGCGTCCAGAAGGTGTACTAATGCTGGCTATACAGAACACTCTGTCTGCAGCACCAAAGATCATCTGACCATCTCCATCCAAACAGAAACGAGTTCTATACAGCACCCCACATGTCTCCTCTGGGCACCAAAGCACTGAGAAAACTTAAACCCAAAGAAAAAGAGAAAAATCATTATTTACCACTGGATAAGCAATATGAAGAAATCTGATTGTAAACATATAACCACCCAGGAGACCTCAGTACAAGAAATAAGGATAACTTACCTTAAAACACGTGAATGGGATTCATTAAATTTAGCTATCTACCAGGTATGTGACTAATGTAAATTTTCATCAGAATTCCTTGATAAGCAATGGAGAAAGATAGACTCTTTCACAGCAGCACACATCATCCTATTTCAATATAAATGTTTACAGTAGGTGGGATGAATAACACTCTAAAGATGGATATCTTCATATAGGCTCCATCCAGAGACACTAGATAATTTATTTAGACTAGGCACCTAAATTGCAGATAACTAAAAGTACGGGAGGTGGAGCTCGCCCTGAGTGCCTGGCTGAACAAAGGATATTTCTCAAGTTACTTAGAAAATGAATGCCACAGTACTTAAGAGGGCTTCTGATTACTCACACTCCTTCGTGGGCTTCATAACCTGCTGTCCGGGAATTGCTGCAGAACTTGCAAAGAGTCTTTGCAGAAGCTGACATAACAGGGCATCCCGTGTTTCTTAGAGAGAGCAAAGCACCTAAGTGCTGGGTCTGGAGCTTACCTGGAGCTCCCAGATGGACCTGAACTAACCAAGCACTCCTAAGGTGTGGTCTTAATTCTGCACCTTTGGGGGAAGAGGACTTGTCATCAGTTACAGCAATGGACTTTCAGTGCCACGGTGATGAGCAAGCTAGCACTCAGAGCCCTAGAGAGCTGTCTCAGAGCTGCTCTTTCCAAATTCCTGAGGCCCTGTTAATGGAAAAACAGGGCTGCCTCAGCACAGCACCATTTTCTTTAGGGTGAGGTCTACTAAGGGGGATTGTGACTCAACCTACTCCTAAAATAAGCTTGGCTGTGCTCCTGAGTGGCACTGCTGGGTCAGCAGGACCACCTCAGCCTCTCTGCTTTCAGGCCATGGGTAATCCACTCTGCAGATAAAATCCACAGTGCACAGAAATGACCCACTGAGAACTAGTTGCAGCTTCTGCTGTCCACATCTTCACTGACAGCCCTAAGGGCCCAAATGCTGAGGACCAAAACCCGTGTGGTACATGAAACAAACCCATATCCCACTCTGCACTCCTTCTTCTCTCTCCTCTCTGAAAGTATTTAGAAAGAATCCCTAAGGCTGTGGTCCTTTTCTGTTGAAGGGATTGCTCTCACTGTCCTGCCTACCACAGAAGTTTTTCTTATTTAAACGTGCAGACCTCATTTAACAGGTCAGACATGTTTATTGATTTGTTTTTGTAGGCCTTTGACCCTCTTTCAGTGTGTGAGGATGTGATGGTAACAATGCCCTCATAGCCCACCAGTCTCCAGAGGGACTGCCTGAGGAGGTCTGCCTCAGCAGCAGAAAAATTTTGCACCAGTGATACTCAGTCCTTCATCACCAGGGAAATTAGTCATATTTATTTTTGCTGATATTGCCCTAGATTGGTGCCTGACAAAGATGAACCTTTTCATTCAATACATTCATAAGGCACCTCCTGTTGTAGGGACATTGTTTCTAAATGCCAGACTTGAGCTGGTTGGGCTGAAATTTGCCTTGAGCCTTGGGCTCAAGAATTTCCAAAAATCATTTCTACCATCTCAAAATAAGGATGAGAGTGGGGAGAAATTATTCTTGCCCATGTGGAAAACTATTCTGTCAAGCCTTTATTTAGGATAGTCTCATTCTGCCACACTTTACCAGGAGGACTGGAAACCAGAATGCCTTCCCATTCAGGATCACAAAATGGCATCAGGTTACTTAATGAGGTCCCAGGAGCAGGATGGGCAAGGAACTAATGAAAGCAGTTTCCCAGTATAGGTCAAGCTTCAAACAGACACATGCATAGGTCCTATATGAAAGCAGCAAAACAGAAACATCTCCAACAAATATTTTGACAAATTACTTTTTAGTCTTCCCTCACCATTAGTGATAATAATGATTAGTGATATAATTCATATAGAGGTAGTGAAGACCTTAGATAATGATTAGGGATAATTCAGTCTTGTTTTTTTCCAAATTCATTTTTTACTGATATTAGGAAATCATACATAGAATCAAAGTTAAAGGACTGTTATCAAGATGAAAATTTCGGTAATTCAGTGTGAATACTGAAGCTGCTGGTGCAAGCTTAATTGTGTCTCTTTGGTGTGTTTACATAATGACAGCCTTTAATTACAGAACCATGGATTAGTTCGTGGTGAGGTAACCATCTCTCTGCGACACTGATAGAAATTTGCTGGTCTCACATCAGAAACAAAGGTTGGAGTCTTTCTCACAAAGCCTCTCCTGTGGAGCAAGACAAAAGGAGGGACTTTCAGAAGGCTGTCCTTGCAGCCTGCTATGACTGCCATGCCTCGACCAGTCCCTGCTCAGCAGCTGAGTAGTTGTGTTCATTACAGCAGAGGTGTGGACCGTGGCTTAGAGAAAGACAGGGAGCTGTATTTTGTATGTGAAAGAATATTCTGAATAAGGCAGGGAGTATCTAGGAAGATGGGAGGAGGATTTTCAGCTTGTCAGGAGATAAGGTAGTTGGATAATATTATGGAGAGCTAGAATTTTCTGCCTTTTCCTGAGGAATTTTGGCAGTACAAATGAAGCAATGGGTTTACAATATCTTGGTAGACTCCTAGCAGCAAGGAAATCAAAACACAGCCACAGAAAAGCAAATGCACTGGCTGTATCTGCTTTTTATTCCACTATATCACATTCATACAAAGTATTCTTGCATGCATATTCACTCTTCTATTCACAAGCCCTAACATACTTGCCTGTTTGATGCAGGGTCAGTCTGGGCTGACTCAAGCCTTGTGAAGGACATGCAGATTTAGTGAAGCCAAAAAAAGGGTAAACTTTAAGTTTCATCTGAGGGAAAGCTCAGGATAGCATTATGTATTAAAGGACATAATAAACCAGTTCTGAGTTAAATTCTGATTAAATTGACCAAGTTTCAGCAGAGTCTGTACTTTTATTCAACTGCTGTTTTAAAAAACAAACTATTTTTGTTCCTTTTCTACCAGCATAGGCTTTCAGATTTTCTAGCATTCATGAGTATCTTTGAGTGAACACTTATTCACATAGATGCATGTTTTTTAATATAACCATTATCACCTACATAGCTGCCAGAAGAATCATGGAGGAAGTGCAGATAGGAGTCCTTAAGTATGTTGATTTTCTACCCAGCTAATTTATCTAATCTTGATAGTATTTGTAAACACCTTGCCCAGTTTCCAAGGGAAAGAAAAGCTAAAACCAAGACAGCTGGTGCCTGTCTCAGTCTGTGTAAGGATGAAAAAGTAGGAAACAGTCATAAAAGCAGGGATGCTCCCTTTTCACTTGAACGTGTGGTTACTGGTTATTAGCCAGGTGCCTGGAGCAGGAACAGTTTAAGAATTCATTTGGCTTTGGAATATCACCTAGCAACAGTGTCTGGGAAACCACTGCTCTCAGGATTTTTTCACTTGATTTTGTTTTTCAAATACAAGGCAAGAGTGTGCAAAGCTTCACATGAGATCAAAATCTAAGGAAATCAATATTCAGCATTCACCTAGCACTGTAACAGGATCTATAAAAATAGACTGCCATAGACTACTCAAATTGTATAGAGAAATTATATTCCCCAAACATTTGTGCAGATAAAGTCAGTTTCACTTAAAAGTTCACTGGAAGTTAGTGGTGCACACAACATGAAATCAAACTTGATTTAAAAAATGCTTCAACAGGAAAAAACAAATCCAGGCATCTTACAGATCCATGCTGGCATTATACTTCTACAGAAACAGAGAGCTACTGTAAAGCAAAATGAAATTATTTGAACTGGAATTTGACCAGGACATGTTTTAAGATCTGAGTTATGGAGAGATGCCTCTACCTGAATTAAGATGCAAGCAAGATCATATGCCAAAGTCAATAGTATGGATTTTATTTAACAGTAGAATGTGAGGTAGAGAGATAGAAAGAAGTAGAAAAGAGAGAAGAGAGGATGGGAGATACAGACAGATTAAGCAGAAGATAGTCACCATCTGTGGATCTGTCTTGTTGGTCCTTCTTCACCTTGCTCTTCTTGGTGGGGAGTATTGAGGTCATTCAAAAATTTTCACTATTTATCTACACAATTCTCTTATTCTATTGGTTAAATGATTCCCCCACTTCTAATGCTTATTAGTTCTTTTGAATCAGTGGGTTGTCTAAGTCCGTGGGTTTCTTTAAGTTGGTGGGTTGTGCCAGATCTCCCCCTGCCAGAACTACCTTTACCAAGTCACAGCTGACTTCAGCACAGTTACTGAGCTGACTTTCCTTGTGGATTCTTTGTGTCATTATCAGCGCTCTCCCAGCTCTGTTTACCTCCCCCTAGGCCTCAGATAATGCTCAGACAACAGTATCCCCTTTATCTTATCTCAAGTTCCCATCAGGTGGCTTAACTGTACAGTCCAAGTTCCGGGAATCCGTGCAGGCATATTGGGATGGGGGGAGTTAGGTAGGAGAGGGGTTGGAAAGCCCCTGGTGGTTGCAGATGCCATCTGTCCCGTAACTTGGGTGATCTGTTTGACCAGCAATTTGGGTACGAGCAGCTGCCCCTCCACAGTTTACTACAGTGAGAACCCTTGACTGGACGCATTCCCCAGGAAGTGCTAGCCAGACCTCACCAGGCCCGGAGCCAGAGCCATCCTGCTGCTCCATTCCATGCTTATCTCATGGCAAAGTCCTTCCCTGGTCTTAACAGTATTTGAGACAAGCAATTGTGAAGTCCTTACAACATCCTTACAACAAGTGAACATCTACTGCAAAAAATATCGCTATTTTGAGACCTAAACATCCTGCAGAAAGTTTTTGGGATGAGGATGGCTTTCTTCCTCTTTCACTTGTTCTAATAGCTATCGGAATTTTTTAAAAAAATGTCTCTGTTCCATTTCATTTAGAAAAGAGATCAGAGCACTCCCACACTAGGTCATTGTCCTGTAGGCTGCTGGAGAAAGGGTGGTCTCTATCTATCACAACAGGAGTTGCATGTGAGTGTGATAGGGAAATACAGAGCAAATATTTGGTGCATTTTTTCAGTTCTCAAAGCTTTAACCTTGCTTCTGTTTAAAAAGTAGGCCACATATTGTGAATGTCTCACCATTATCCCGTGGGGACAAAATGTGTAACAGTGTGTTTTGACTTGTATGCCTGTAGGAGTTTCTGCATACTTCCCTTTTTCTCTTTCACATACACAGGCACTATTTATTCTTCAAATAACCTGATGTATTAGGGCGGTGTTAAAACTACTGTGATCCAAAGAGGCAGTAACGAATTTGTCTGCATTGTTTATGTGGTATATTATCATAATGAATTTTTCAATTAAATGTGGTAATGATAGCACATTGACAAACAAAATGCTTAGGCAAATAAAGAGGTGCTTTGAAATGTAGAAGTATTTGGAGTCAGCTGAGGGAGAATAAACAATTCTAAAGTATAGGTTTATGAGAAAGAGTGGTTGGAGGTTTATGAGAAAGAGTGGTTGGATCTTCTTGCTCAGAAAAGTCCCCTGTCCAAACCCACCCTAATAAACTCCAAACACATCAGGACATAAAGTGCTTGCTGCCACGGGTTCAAGTGAAATCAGATGCAAGTCATAGTCTCCAACTCACAAAGGAGAAGCTAATGGTCAGTTAGTGGAATGTGAGAAAACACGTGGAAGTTTAGAATGTCAATCTTCAAAATTGTGGACAGATGTAGCAAAATAAAGAGCCAGTCTTTCCATTTGCCTTTTGATGATGACAGCTGGGCACATTTATTCACATACAGGCAGGGCAGGGAGGCCTCCCTTGGTGCAGGATAAAGACAGTGCTGCCATCTTCCTTTTGTGCACTGGGCAGTTACCCATCAGCTGTGTCCACACCGACACAGTGATGTTAGTGGCAATCCCACAGTGGTGCCCAGAGCCTCTGCCAAATCATCATCTTCTACCAGAATGTCTGCATGCCATATATCCTCCTCTCCCCAAATTTAACTTCATGTGACAAGTAAACTTTATACACAGGAAACCACAGCAATATTTAAGATAAGTAAATCTTCAAATATAGGATTTGTCTTGTCCAGCTCGACTTGCCTGTGGTTTAGACAGCTCTACTTGAGCTCATGGCCCTCGGTTTCTAGCACCATCAATAGTGAGAAATAAACACTTTTATAACATCTGCTCCTTACTAGACAACTACTTTAAACTGAAATTAGTTGTATCTAAAAGTGCCTATTTTTGTGTTTTAATTATAAAAGATTAGGTAACTAACTCAGGTATATACACAGAAAACCAAAATGCCGGCATGCAGTCACATGTTGGCATTATTTTGGGTGTATTTAAAGCACTTAATAGAATTTTTAGAGGTACCTGGGGCCCAGGTTATATGAAGTACCTGGGCTCCATTCACCTCTTTAGCCGCTTTCAACATGTATGTATATACATACATCAGAAACCTTTGTCTGATCCTGAGAGTTGAGCTCTGACTTCACTGAATATCCAAATCTCCTGAGGTCAGTGAGTGAGGTGGGTACAGAGGGAATGCTGGGTTATGCCTATAATACTTATTGTTTCTCACCTTTTGTTAGTCCTATGTAGCTAGTGATCCTGTGGCAAAATCAGATTTTCTAATCATATACTATTTTCCACAATGGCCCTTGGCCTCTGCTTTGCTGGTCCAAAAAACACAAATCCATGTTTATTTTAACATCTCCAGAATGTAATCCATTTAAAAAATATGAAGAGGGGGTATCGCCAACTAAATAGCAGAGTAATAAATATCCAATGACATTAGAAGGCTTTTTGCAGATACCAGGGGGAGTTCAGTCTCACTGGGCTGGATTGCAAAACAGTAACTCCTTTAAGCTGAAAGAAAGAGAATTAAATAAATCATCCTGGTGGTATTTATTGACTTGTAGCATTTCTCTCAGCTGCATCCCTCTCCTTCAGTACCTTACTTTGTCAGCTTCCTGGGTTGATTATCAGGATCTCATGGAGGAGTCAAGTCTGGCAAAACATGCGATAAAGCCCGTGGTCTTCTTTATACCATGTTTTCACTGACAAAATAGTGGAGGGTGTTTTTCCTCTGGAAGGTACAGCTCATGTTAGTTGTCATGTAAAACTATGGTGGAGACAAGATCTAACATCCTGACACCGAACCTCTCCTTTGCCATGAGAAATTTTTCAGGAAAGTCTCTGATGGCCACAGCAAAAAGTCCTACTTGCTCGAAGGGCCATCTTGTGTCTTTACAACAGTCTTGCTAAGGCGATAAGTGTGTCCTGCCATTCAGCATCCAGCTTTTTTTCTCTGGGTCTTACTCCAGAGCTTTCCATCTGAGAAAGGCCTTAGGGAAGGCCTGTTATTTTCTGAGAGGTAATTTGGAAAAGACAACCACAAGCAGAGAAGTTACATGCAATAATGTAATTATTGTGTGTTAGTTGTCTTTTTACCAGAACAAATTAAGCAGCAGAAACTCCCATGCTTTTGTTTCAGAGAAAGTCATGATAATTAGTTCTCTGAGCTTTCCAGGCCCACTTCCCTACTTGTGTGTAGGGCTGTGTGCCACAGGTACTGCTAAAATACAAGTGGTATTTTGACTCATGTAGACATGATTTTTTTACTGACTTCAGAGATGAGAGAAGGGTATGGTCTCTAGCTGAGGATACAGGGGAGACCAAGGGTAAAGGGGATAGAAAATTCATCCTCCTCCCTCAGAGGTTACAGTGCAGTTGTTGTCCAGGCAGATCTTGATGGAGAGTAGAAGGGAGAAAGATATATATATTACTGTTCCCCCTTGTTAGATGAGGATGTGGATAGCATCTCCTTAGAGTATTTCCCATGGAGGTTTGCATGCTGCACAGTGCATTTTATCAGATATGACCCTAAAGGGACAGCATGTATCTTGCCAAAGTTGTGTTCAGCCATGGCTGTCTGAACTTGTGTGCTGATTATTTTTTGGGGACAAAGAGGATTAGAGGTGATAAAATCTTGCATTTCTGTAGGATCATTCTTGAAGGATCAAAAAGACATTAATTAAGCTTCCCAATAGACCTGTGCATAGTGAAGCAAAATGCAGTACAAAGAGATTAAAGGTCCTGTTTTCAAATTTGCTTCCCAAAGTATCTTTAGTTACAGTAACTTTTTGCATTCACATTTAAAAGCATTTGACAAAGACTTTTACCTGTCCATGCAAGGAGGCTACAGCTGCCCCAGAAAACATCTCAGCAGTACAACTTCAGGGCCATAACCACAAAAAAATGCTTCTTCCCCCTTACAAAAGTTATTCCAAGTCAGAGAGAAGTTTATTGGTAACTGAAAATCCACCTTGAAAATAACCTATTTTGAACTTACTTCTAGGAAGGCTTATTTAAAGTTTCAGAGGAATGTGCCAGTGCTTATTTTAGGAGCTCATTCCTTTCCCTCTTTCTGGCTAAACAGGATTTTTGTCTTGAGCAACACAGTTCCCAGGTAGGGGGTTATGGTGCTAGTGAATCCCAACCAAAGGTATGTGCTCATCTGGCTGGTGAAATCCTCTTGGCAGGAGCATTCCCTTGAGCTGCTGTGTAAAGTGCCCAAGACCACATCTCAGGAGGACAGGCACCCCTGACACCTTCTGTGTTGTAGGTGGGAGAAAGATAACAGATAATGGTTCACATATAACATAAAACATAACAGATAATGGTTCACATATAGCTTGGCCTGGAAGGTCTCATTGATTTTACATTCTTCTAAATCAAACTGGCAAATGTGAAAAGAACATGATAAACCCACTCTTCATAGGAGTTTTTTTCCATGGTTACAGTGATCTAATCCTGCATGAGCTCAGTTAGACAGGTTGCATAATGTTTGGCTCCCCATTAATTTCTGTGTAATTTATTTCTGGTCTTTCACTAGCATTAGGTAAGGAAGAGGCTCAGATTTCCATGCTAAAAGTAATTGTTTTCCATGGAAGGGTTCACTTTCTGTTTGACTCCCTTCAATCTCATGGAATTACAAACTTGTAGGCTTAAAGAATTTTCTAACTCTAATTAATATGTCTGATTACTAAAAGAATTGGTACAGAAATTAAGATTAAAAACAGATAAATGTATTTCCATTAGTACCAGTGCAATGGAAAAGTAAGGGAAAATAAGATAGAGCTTAGAGAAGCTGCTTCAACATTCATTTATCATATTTACAAATTGCTGAAGACTAATGCTACCATTTGCCCAGATTTTGCAATCCCTCTCTTTCTGTCTAGAAACAGGGCGGGGGTCTGTATTTGCTTGGAATTTCTAGAGTTACCAGGTACCTTTCAAGCCAGATACTACTAAGCAGGCCATAGGAAATCACTGACTTGTTCATGAATTGTATTTGAGAGTATGGGAAGTATCAGCAACTATATGAACATGGATTTTATATATATAAATATATACACATACACACATTTATATATCATGCCTCTTCTTTGCTATACCTGAAATGCTGCACAATGACACAGCTGCCCTAGTGAACAGAAGCTACCTTATCAATACCAAGGGAACTCACTGGGCTTTTCACTGTAGGGCCTGGCTTTTAATGGGATAAACTTCTGCTACTGGCTTTGCCCCTGATTTGCACTGATTGCTCAGACAGCCCAGCAATGCTGTCACTTGTGCACCGTCCACGGCAGCAACACCAGGGTTACACTGCACATCCAGCCCCATCTGACCCGGGACCTGCTGCGCATGCTGGGATCTCCTGAATGTTTGACTCTGCAGCAGCACGGCCAGAGCTGCTGCTGTGCTCAGCTGTGCCCGAGGGCTGCAAGGCATTCACCCATAAAGTCTAGACAAAGGTAGAAAATCCTAAAAATCTGCTCTGACAGGATTTTCATTTAGATAAAGGAGACCAGTCCAGGAGACTTTGGCTTGCAGTCACATTAGGAAAATTGTGCTTTTACTAGTACAGCTTGTTTCATTTGAAGGGTAAAATGATTTTATTATACCAGTGCAAAGCAATCCTGCTTGTCCAACAGAATAAGTGTACTTCATTCCCATAATTTACAGGAACTCCTATACCAGTAAAGCATTCCCAGTTTAAGTACAGCCTGTGTTTTCAGTAATTCATCTCCAAAATGGTAGAAAACTTCTCTAAAAAAGGGTATGGTGAGAATTCAGTCATCAGTAAATGAGCAGTGCTTTCAGATCATCCCAGAGAAAGTCCAGTTGCATAAAGGATTATATATCAATACTATATAATATTTTTCAATGGTTTATGGTTTTATAAAAGCATGGAATGAAAAATGTTTCTGGCTTGCAAACAAAAAGTGACTTCTTCGAATGTTTGAAAATGGTGCTTTACTAATTTGTTAAAAAACAAACATAAATCCATGTAATACCTATGAGACACACATTTCTCAGCTCAAAAACTGTAAAGAGCATTTCTAATTGTCATCATTTTACTGGTTTTCTTCTGTCATACTGGACCAGCTCTTCATGTATTTCAGTTTCCCATTATTGTGTGTACATATGACACATACTAGCTGTTTATGAACATGGAAATTCAGGAAGACAACATACAATAATTAAAGGATAAAATAAAAAAAAAATCTGTCTCTTTAAATAAAAGAGACAGATCAGAATAAAACACATAATTATTTATTTAAAGCCTAAAAACCAAATCAGTAATTTATTTTCATGAGCACAGGTTGCCATATGACATTTGTTTTATAGGATGACTCATATATTTGGACTTTATACCAAGCCCTGAAGGTCCTGTCTGGCTTAGAATTCCCTACATACTGCAAATGCTGTTGGAAGTGTTTCCAACCTCCAATAGCTTTTAAAAGTTGCAATTACCTGCAAGATCCCAAGTGAAGAGCGAAGTGCAAGCATGGAAGAGATCACTGACTATGGCTGTCAATTTTCCTGCTATTGGCAAGGCCAAATACAGTCAAGAAATAACAACATTTTTAGAGAGAGTAACACAGATTGTGCCTAAGGTTGTCAAATTATGGGCATTGCATATTGAAAGATCCAAAGAGTGACTATTTGTTTGCTTCCTGAGATACTTGTGGACCCTTGCATTCCCTCTGCCATGCTCCAGAGCAGCACTAGCAGCAGTGCCAGACCTGCAGTGACCACTGCAGGTCTGCCTGTGGGCCACCAAGGAAGCAAACCCTCGGCCTCACCCTTCTTGTACGCATTTGGAGAGGAAGCAAGAGAGGAGCACACACCACCCCTGCCCCAATCACTGCTACTGTCCCTGGGTGCCTGCCTGCCGCGCATTTCCCACATTTCCCTCTCGGAGCTGGATCGCTGCCTCGCTGGCATGAAGGACACACATCTGACCATGCAGCTAGGCTTGTGCTGGGTGTAGTTGGTGCCAGCAGGACATAGCAATTAACCCCTTCAGTAAACACAGTATCTGTGGGCTCAAGGGGTTAAATGAACACCCATGAAGGATGGTTCCAGCCTCCATTAGCCCTGGGCATTGGATTACAGTGTTTTCTAAGGCCCTGCTCTTCTCTGTACTGGCAGCGACTTTCAGTTTGAAAAGAGGTCTGTTGTCAGACACTAATCCATTCAGTAAGAACAAACTCACCTGGTTAAGCCCGACTACATAAACAGACTAGGCAGCTGTCATGCACCAACAGGCATTGCATAATATGAGATGACATGATATGATAAACAGCGTACATATTGTTTGGAAATTTCTATCTCTTTCGGTTGAGATTACTTATGGAACACACAAAGGCTGACTTTTATTTGACCATTGTCTCTGTTTCTCCAGGACAAACACTCATTCACTAATTCGTCACACATGTTCCATTCATTCAAGCTTCATGCACACCTTGTTCACTGTGAGTCAGATTCTCAGCTGCTTTCTTTGCAAACCATTGGAAATCAATGGATGAGGAAGTGATTCACAAGTAATGAAAACAGAGACGTGCTTTTTTTTCTTTTTACTGAGAAAAGGCTTTTGGGATAACAAGCATGAATTTCAGCAGAATTTGGGCTATGATACAATGACTTTTCAAGAGGATTTAAGAAAAATGGATCTACGTCCTCTTGCCATATGCTTTCTGCTATGAACATCTGGTTCCAGTGAGATCTCACTGTGGGATATTTTGTAATGCAAAAATGTGTTAAGTGACTTTTGCTCAGAGAAAGGCTTGGTCACAGACCCTTTATCCTCAGTGTTATATGTACATAAGGCTCCAGTCTGTACACTACACGTCTGGGGATAATTAAATATCTGCAACCAACCAGGAGGCATTGATCTTAGCAGGAATAACAGCCAGGCTGCAGACAGACATGTTGGAGTTTGTTGTGAGATCTGGGTGAGATGGAGCAACACGGAAAAGAACCCATGGCACAGAAAATATCACAATATATCATGTGCTAATGGTATAATTTTTTTTTTTGCTGACTACTTAGCTAGTCATTCTTTCCTCTGAAACCATAGCCTTTGGCAATTAAAGCAAGGCAAAAATACAATTTTTCCTTAAGCAGTCACTGAAATTTAAACCTGTTCATTGACAAAATTTATTCATGACCTCTGGTAATTTCTAACTTAATGGACTGAAACTTGAGGGTTTATATGTCTTCTTTCAAAAATAATATATATTCTGAATGTATACACATAATGAATATACATTATTGTAGCTCCAGTTTTAAGGTCTTGATTTCCCTAAGTGGCTAATGATTCTGCCTTTCAGAAACTTAATGTCCACTATTTTTGGAATCTTAAAGCCTTCTGAGGAAAATCAAGTTGAATACTCAGAATCTGAGATTCTCATAGTATAGGCACTATTTTATGAGCTTTTGCCTCTCATCATCTGGCAATTAAGTTCTTGCATTTTTTGTATAGATGAGTGTCTCAGGCTTGCCAGTCACCCTGAGCAGCTTTTACCCAAGTGATAGAGAAGGTGACTTGCCACTGTGCCTTAGAGTTCATTGCCACATAAAATCCTTTTATCCAAAACTTATATAGTCAATCAGTATTTAAACAATATAAGAGCACCCTGTCATCATTTCTTCTATCCAAAACAGCTGAATGGGTGCAGTACCCGATGTCATGAATAAGGAAAGTAGATGGGAAGAATGAGGAAACAACAGAATTAGTTTTGTAGAAGTTTCCTGGAAAGGCAGATGCTCTCCGTGGGGTAGAGGGCTATAAAATAGCCTGAGCAGGAAGGTTTGCAATGGGGAGGGCTGAAAATAAGCAAGTGGCAAAATGTTAGTCCAAGCTGGGCATTAACACACTCAGGCTGCAGGGTGGCCAAAATGGGAATTTTCTGGGATTCAGAGCCAGAGAAGACTGAGATGTGGGGGTACAGCAGAGAGATCAGATAAAGAGAAACAGTCAAACAAAGCTTGGACTGCTTATGTTCGGAAGCCCTGGGAAGGTGTTCAAGTTGTCAGGTACGCAGCAGACACAAGCAATGAGGAAAAGTTTCAGGAGTGGATCTTACTCATGTAATTGGGCCTGGAGCACAAGTTTGGTTTTCAAAAGAGTCATAGTACTTAACCCTGTCGTTTTTTTGTCAGAGACAAGACTTTCCGATTTTGGAACCAGGCTGACCATGTCTATGCATCCCTCCATATGACCAGAGGTGTTCGGGGTGAAAAGAGCTTCTGGTAGCACACCTTTTGTGAAAGTCAGACAACTCTTAAAAATTTCCTCCATGATGCTCCTTAACTGGAATTCTGTAACTTTCCAAACACACTGCCAAGACCAACACTCCTTCATAATATTTGGCACAGTAGGGATGGTGGCCTCTGAGGTGAAGAAGTTAGGTTCTTTTAAATGGGAGTTAACTCTGAAACCCAATAATGCTAGATTAACTTTAGGCACAAATTTTGAAGTCTGACTTCTTCCCAATCAAAACATTAAAAAATTAGGAAAATCTGTGCAAACTGCAAGACCACCAGCTCACTGTGGTTTTGTAAAATAGGTGGAAGGAACCTATTGAAATAAGCTTGGAGGACTGAGAAGATTTTCTCTCTTCTGTTACAAGCTGGGTTAGCCATGCACAACACAGCATTAGGGGAGATACTCAGGTGCCTAAACATAGGTGACCAGTGTAATTTCAGATAATTTCTGGTGAGCTGACAGGTATATGGGAAACCCATGACCTTCTACAATGAACCACGAGACCATAGGGCATCTAAACTGTGATGGACATATATGTTTAGGTACTCAAATCACACCCTAGGTGTGTTCCAGTGGAACTATCATGGCAGTTTGCCCTTCATGCTTTTAGAAATCCATCCCTGAATAGCTTCAATGCGTCCCCAAAGGTGATTAACAGGCCTGAGGTGAACTGGCACAAGGGTTCAGCAGCATAGCTACGTGAATAAATTCTAGCATGCACATTTTATACCCTGAATCACTGTGGGAGTATGTGCTAAGCCAAACCCTATTGTTCCCCACCAGGGCTGGGAGCTGAACCAAGCCCTTTTCCTTGTGAGGGATATCTGACCCACTGTCACCCCGCATTTGTCCTTCACATGCTTTTTCCAGATGACCCTTCTCTTCCCAGAGGTTTCAGCTGTCTCAGGTCTGTTTGCTTATTTAACCACTCTACCAAAGGCATAAAATGCTCCAGCTTTACATCTCTATGTATAATGAGATGTAACACATTTTGTTTAGTGCCAGAAGTGATCTAAGCTAATTTCCACAACTGCCTTCGAAAAGATTAAGATCACTGGGGCAGGTGGCTCCAGTTTGCTCCATGGTGCCTGTGGTGCTGTGAGATGTCCTCTCCTCTCCCACCCGCATGGACGGGATGTGTGGCTGAGTCCAGGGTGAGCTCCGGCACCGGCCGGCTGCCAGCTGCCTTCCCTGTGCTGGGAGCCAGCAGCTCTTTGGTGCTTCTGGTGCTAAGGCTCAGCATGGCATGAAAGCAATCTTGTCAGTCAGGGAGAGAAGCGCTATTACTCAGATCAAAGTCAGGATTTTTTTCCTGTTTTGAGTCACAGCTAGAATTATTACACTGTATCTTCTCTGTCATATTAAAGTTTTGAGTGACTTTAACTCAAAATAAAATACTTCAACTAGTGCAATTAATGCCTTTAACACATATGAGAATTTAAAATTATTATCCTTGACTGTGGCATCAGAGTGGGGGAAAAAAAAAAAAAGGGAAGAGAGACTGAGATTCTAACTTTATTCCAAGCATTAAACCATGTATAAATTGTAAGGATTCTGGACAAGGGGATTATAATGTGATCTCAAATTATTAAAAGGCTTTAACACACTAAGAGAGTTCGCAGCCTTTGGCACTGCTAACGTAGAATGTTTCAGTAATGCTTAAACAACTTTTCTGCAGATTCTTCTTTTTTTACTTTCTTTGATCATATTTCTGTCTTCATAGCAGTAAAGGGAAAAGTTACAAGCATAACACCAGAATGCCTGGGCAGGCCAGGCACTAAAACAAAGAACCTCGGCTTCAAATCATGTCATTTAATTGTCTTCCAGTTGCCTCTCAGCTATCAAAATGCTCAGCTATTGAAAGCTAAGACGTTATCCTGATGCTTAAGAATAGGGTAAAGCACTTATCTGGCTTTCCACAGCATTTGCCACTGGGAAAGTTCAAGAATTTCCCCAGCTAAATAAACCAAAATAATGTCAAACCCAAAATGCCCAAAGTAGATTATAAGAAAACCCATCACACTCATACAGCATGGTATTGTCTGTGCAGACAAGCAAAGAGGAAGCAGAAAGCAGGAGCCTTTATCCTCTGAATTTCCCCTGGAAAGGGTGACTATTACCAGATATAGAGGACAGGCCACTGCCTGGGAAGCAGGGATCAGCCAGCAATTGAACACACAGTCAGGCTGAGTTTTACAGAGGCCAGCGTAGCTCTGCTGGCAGGATAGCTGCTGCCCCAACAAAAGGAAAGTGGTTAAAAACCCCAAGGCAAGATGAGCAGTAACTGGGCAGCCTGAGTAAACTCCTGTATCTGAGGGCAGGGTAAGCAAGTCAGATGGAAATTTCCACCCCAGGCAGTCCATGGGGGAACTAGGGCAAAAGGAGCCTGCAGGGCTCAAACACAACCTCTGCTTTGTTCATGTTATCAAAAGAGTGCAGGAACACATTCTGAAACACCAGGAAATTCACAGTCAGGGCATGATGTAGAGGAGCAAACACTGATACAAGGGCAAGAAGACCTCTGCAACCAGAAAGCCCCAGTGAAGCTATCATATTATTCACTGCAAAAGGACCTAAGCACATGGAGAATGGGACAATTTTGAAAAACTGAGAGCTCTTTTAGACATCAGAATTGAAGATCTGGACATAAAGTTGTCTTTGCTGTCTTCATCTCACCAAACATCTTGCACAATGACCACAATGAACACCTGCAGTAGTTTTTCACCTCTTTTCTGCAAGACATTCAAGCACAGGAGGATACCAGCAGCGGAACCTTGCTTCTGTCCTTCATAAAAGAACTGCTGGGCCATCACAAAACAGAATAGCTTATCTTTCTATAGCTATCATTCGTTAGCGTGGCACCTTGCCTTCCTCTGATTCATGGATACATCTTTAAAAATGAGGCCAATGACAGCATGGACAATAACTGAACACACAGGTGTTTCATTGTATAGTATGCTGAACAAGAAGTACACCTTTGTGGCATACATCTTCTCTGTGGTTCCAAAGCTTAAAGCAAATATGAATAAATTTAACTCTGCTTCACTTCCTAGGGAGGCAGATTTCTCTCTGTTTTGTAGAGAGGTAAAGCTAGGCACAAAGGGGCAAGATTTTCAAAGATATTGAAGTGCCTGAAGATGGAGAAATGCCTTTTGGGATTTGCAAAAGTGCTTATGCAGAGTAGGTACCTGCCTCCCACTGAGATCAGTATCTGTTCAACTGATGCAAATCTGACAGCTGGCTCTGTTAGAACAATATTTGCTGAGGGTAAATCAACTGCACACAACAGAGAACAGAGACAGGACCCATGCTCTGCTTTCCTCCTGACATAGAACTGGCATGACATTCACATGACACAGAGATCTTGTACTTCTGTCCACAAGGGGCTTGTGTCCACCATCGCTCATGCTGTGCCACGCTTGGCTGCTCTCTTGCCATAACCTCATCATCTCCAGGAGCTCCTACAAGTCGCTCAGGGTAATCTTCTCCTATTTTTCCTAAAGCAACTGCCCTTAGCAATCTTGTCAGCCTTTTCCTGCAGCAAACATTCAGTATTCAGTCACAGATTTGCCTTCTGCTTGAAATAGTTACATCATCTTTTAATGTCTGAAGATCTAAATAATTTGGATGTATCCATTTTAGGTATCCAACCCCTGGTGCCCTCAGAAAAGAATATCCAGAAGGTTCTGGGCTGGGGTCTGTGGAGAGTTGCATTCAATTCCATCACCTGATGATGATTTTCAATATGAATTTAGCAACTGAACTAGGAAGAATAAATCCACAAAAAGACTGGGATAGCTAATGTAAAGGTTTACATACCAGCAAAATTCCAGTTCTTTAATCTGTGCGTGGGCATGCCATGAACCCCTTCACCTGCTACTGCCATTGCATACTGCAATTTGACACCTGTGTGACAGCCAAGTCTGTCACTGGGAGGTGATAAGGTGACACTGCAGGTGTGTTCAGGGCAGGTGTATGTCTGCAAAATCATCCAGAGTATGGAGACAGCAGCCCTTGCTCAAAACAATGTCCAAGCAGCTCCTGCCTGCAGCTCTACTGACACCACCCCCTCTCAGAGATGGATAAGATTCAGGTCCCTTCATCAGAAAGGATTCAAACCAACATATCCCATCTCCAGCTAAATGACAATCAGGCAGGCAGGCAGAGTATACAAGAGGGAACATCACTCTGGAGCTAAGCAGACAAGTAAGGGAGACACCCAAATTCCTGTCCCCGACCTGCAGCCTATGTACCTTGACCATTGGCGATTTAATGCAGTGTTCAGCTTTGCGATAGTAATTTGCATGTTATGAGTAATTTGTGGTAAACATGCATCTCTACATATGGTCTGGGCCAAATGAGCATTTTCATATGGAAAGAGTGAAAACGTTTAGACAGCTTTGATGCTGTGCCTTTTTTGTGTGCTTGTGACCAGGAGTTTGTTGGCTTGAGGGCTTGTGTTACTGACACAGCTAAGCCTGCTCCAACCCGCGCAGGCTGGGGCGTCAGTGCTGTAATCCTGAGCACGAGGCCTTCTGGTGAAAAGCACACTCTGAGAGCGAGGAGCAAAAACAACAATTGAAAAACAGCCTACAGCAAAATTCATTACCTGTGGATTCAGTGCTAATGTTCCAGGGTTATACATGCTGCTCAGTATTTTATCTGCAGTCAAACCAGATATGTGAGCTCCCAAGAAAACATATCTCTTTGCCACGAAAAGACTGATATTTCATATTTAGACAGAAGGAAAGGCAAATAAAATTAGGAAAACATTCTATTCCTCACTTAGTACTTTTTTGGTAATTGAAACAAACCCCCAAGAACATTGGGAAGAGATGCTCCTCAGCACATGCACATGGTCTGGCTCAGCACTGGGTTCAAAGGCGAGCACATCGCTGGGGCACAGCATGGGGTGCATGGGAATGGGCCACTCGCTGGCAAGCCTTCCTCCTTTGTTCAGTCACTCCATAGCTCAAAGGAAGTTTGTAGGACTGAGAATGTAATGTTGAAAAATAAGCAAAGAACTTTAATTACATACTCATCACTGTACTTCATAAATGCCAAAGAGACACTGTCAAATTCAAAACACATTTGAAAACACAATTTTGCTATTGATATTCTTTGTTTTAAAAGCCAGAGAAAATTTAAGACATATTTACTTTTCTCTGTCAATAGTGTTTATTCATTGTTAAGCATTTACATACTTAATTCATTGTGAAAGCAACAGAAGTTTGTTCTTCATTCCTCCTCTATTTTGTACCATTTTCTGTTTACTGGAAGAAAACAGCAAAAAGCCTCTTAATTTCTTAATCCTCTATGGTTATAATCTTTAAAACTTCTTCATGGAAAAACTTGCTTTTTTATGTTGAGCTCTCTGTCTATATCTAGGCACAAGAGAGAGGGAAATACAGAAAATGTATTTTGACTTTGCATGACCTGATGGCCACACTAGTTTCCATGTTCTAGAAGACTCTGATCATCAGCAACAGACAGGACAATTCACAGCAAAGCAGGAGGGGAAAACAAATGCCTAAATTCAGTGCCTTACCCAAGTAGGTGATAAGTAATTGAGGTAAGGTAGGTAACAAAATCTTTCTAGAGATAGTAAAGCCTTGACTAACAAAAGCTACTCAAAGAAAAACATTTCTCAACATAAATTCAAGTGCTAGCACCTGATTTTATCCATGATGCAGCACATCTGCTGATTAAACATCAGAAAAGATGTGATAAATTCTTCCTTATTCATCTTACTTACAGATGATTATAGAAAATAATCTGTTCCCAATCTAGTTCCAGTCAAAAAGACAGAACATTCTTTTGATTTGATGACACTAAGAGACAGGAAGTGATATAAATTGGGCAGTTTCATCTTCCAAAGTGAGAACCATCACAAGGTTGGCAGTTTGATATACGGACAGTTTAAAATAAGGCCCTGTATTAATCACTCTCAGAACTGGTTTTGTGATGATTTCTCCTAGCTCTCTCCCCTCTGCCACCAACTCAGTGAAACAGTTTCTCAGCAGGGCAGACTGTTCCTGGCTCCCAGCCATGAGGAACATGTACATCAGGATGTTTCTTAACTCTTTTTATTAAAGATTCCACAAGCTTGCCCCAGGCAGGAGACTGTATAATTTTGCTGATGAACTGTACATGCCGCTCTGAGGGCAGCACTCCCTGCTATCCTCCCTTGTTGGCTGCAAATCTGTCCCAGCATCATCAGAGTCTTCAGGTGGACTTCATCAGTTGTAGTCATCTTATCAGCTAGGCACAGGCTCTCCTAATGGCTTGATAAATATTCTGGCATCCTCATATCACTATCCAGAGATTCAAATCATGCCCAGTACTTACTGCTGCTATTACTACAGAGGTACTGCCAATGACTCTTTCACTTATCTCTGTAACCAGAGACATTGAATAGTTCTTTTTATGTCTCCACTCCCGGTCACTGAGGACAAAATTCATACAGAACTGTCCTCCACCTGGATAGGAAAGCATACTGCCCTTGTGAAATTTTAAGAAAAGAATTAATCTGTGTAAGAAATGCATTCCCACAATCCCATCCCCAGCATGCTAATGCAAATGTGTACTACACCTCATTTTTTAATTCCTGACACAGGAACACTGTATGTCCAAGTCTCTGACAAAGCCACCTTGTACTTGCCAGGGGCCTCAAAGCATGTGTGGGTGAAATAATTTATATTGTTACTTTTACACTCCCTGCATCCCAAGCTAACTAAATATGTATGATACATATTTTGGCTTCAGTCAGAGGAATATGACGGCTGTCAGTGATTTGCAATCTTTTTCTCACGCAAAGCCTTCATCCTTAATACTCCTCCCATCCATCTGGGCTCTAAGATGTTCTTCTCCAAATAAAATAGTCTGTTTGAGATTCTATGCTCTAAAATCCAATCGGGGGAAGAATGAGGTAACAAACTAAGTGGACTTTACTGCCATTTGATGATATTCAAGTGAAATCCTGGAAGATTAAATTGTCCCGAGTACATGGAGAGTTTACATATAAGTTATAGCACTGTCTAGATTGCCCCCAGTTTTTCTGAGATAATCAGGGCAGTTAAGATGAAGATGTGTGGTTTTTCCACTTTTTTTTCCTATTTTAGAATGGCCTTCCATTCATCTTAGGAGGACTGAGAAGTGTACCACAAAGTAAAGGAGGCAAACGCAAAATGGTCTTTGTAGTGTACCCTGATATGGAAACAATGAAGAAACGGTTTGGAGAGATGCAAGAAGAAGGGTGAAGCAGAACTGTGGTGTGGGAGAGAAAAAGTGAGATGAACCAAGATAGTAAATTAAAGGAAAAACTGAGTCAGGGAAGAGAAAAGAGAAATTGGATAAGATGGGAATGAGTCAAGAAGAACATATAAGATTGAAGCCAAAGAAAAATACAAAACATTGATGAAAAAAAAAGTTTTAAATTGAAGGCCTTTTCAAGTTTATGTTAGACTAGCACAATAAACCATGGACCTCAGCACATGACATCATGTGGACACATGCCATGGGAAGATGACTGACAGGTTAATCAACTGACATCACGAGAAGCAGACACATGGAAGAAAATTATATTTAACCTGACAGAATAATTACTTTCATCATCCCTCATACAGGTCCCCCCAGGCAGAAACCTGACTCCCAGACCAAAAGATAGGGACAACTATCACCACAGACAGAAGTATTTTCCTCCCTGGTTACTTTCTGAGGCATTTCTTCCATTCTTCCAGTCAGAAAACCATGAGAACGGAATGTATTCTATGATCAACATGTAGCCAGGATGAGTATTTCCAGCACCAGAGAATCATTTAATAACATCTGCAATCAATATGTCTTGGGAGGAGGGTTTTTCTGTAAATCTGCACCCTCTGCAATCCTTGCGGTTGATATAGAAAGCCGTTTATATTATGCCGGATTTTCACTTAGAGACTGAAAACAGGCACTGCTATAACCAACCCTTCCTTTCCTTCCAAGGATATCTGTTGTGATGGGACACAGTTTTGAGAGAGGAAAAAAATTGCAGCTACTGTATGGGAAGTCCCCCTAAGTCATGACTACTTTGTGCTCTTCAGATGCAGACCCAATTTGAACACTGGTAACCATAATTCAAGGATTTGAGGTGATAACAATTGACATGCCAAATTCAGTTTGAGTTCTGGTAGCGTCTTTCACTTTCACCAGAGTTTAAGACCTGTCTTTGATTATAACTACATTAGCTAGCAAGGGAAGTGATTCATTATTATAAAGCTCATCAAAGGAAAACATGTTATCGTTTCTGTGCACAAATAAGCTATCTGCAATTTGTTCCAAATTCAATTTGTGATGTAAAACGTGTATTTGCCTTCAGAACACTGAGGTTAAATCAGCTTGTGTACAAGCATCTACCTTAATGATGACTTTGGTCTGTATGCTCGGGCAAGTGACATCTTCCAACTGGGGAATGTCCCACACATATTTGCTGTTTTTGTTTTGTCCAAGGTTTAAGTGACTGAGCAGAGGTATGATGACACTGAGCTGCCCACATGTTTCCACCACAACAGTCTCATGCACGGCCTCCCGTGTTTGCACGGCACAGATGTTGGATAAGGAAACACCATGCATCTTAGAACCAGCCTCAGCTCGGTTCCTCTCACTCACCACTTCCTGTGCCTTGTGCAGATGGGGATACCTCACTCCCTTGCATGCTGCCAACTCCTCCCACACACCCTGGCCGTCCCAGCCCTGCCTGCACTGCCCAAAGAGATCCTCAGCAGATTCTCCCCACCCTGAACTGGTGCCGCAGTGGCTTGACTTAAGATGCAGACAGACAAGGAAGTCTTACCTAGGTAGAAAACACCACCACCACCAGAGCAAGTCAGCCAGGCCCTGGGATAAAAAAAACACAGTTTCTTTTCCTCACTCTCCAGCTCTCTTCAGAAAATCCTTCCGAATAATGAAATAGAAAAAAACCCTTCATATGCAACTGCTTGTCCTATCAGACACTACAGAACTGCAGAATAGAGGTTCTTCTTTGATGCCCCCTCCCACCACCTGCAACTAAGTTTGGCCTTTATAATGACGAAGATCAGCCTTTCAGAACTGGGGGAGAGGGGCTCAGAGGCAAATTACAAACCACAGCAGGATATTTTCTCCACATAACTGTTCTCAACCTCAGGGTGATCAGCCAAGCCTTCAGAAAGATGCATCACCAGTCAACATGTCATGGCAAAATCTGACAGTACAGAGTGTTTGGCTGTTTATTCAGAGAATATATTTGAATAATGAGTACATTCAAGAAACCATGCTGCTGCTGCGCTCATGGAAAAAAAGAGCAAAAGGCTAACTTAGCCAAATAAATTATGTGTTGCAAATTATTTTTTTTTCCTCAGAGCTCTGTGCATTCCAGGAGTAAAGAGCTAGCAAAGAAGCTCTTTACCCAGACAAGTGATAACTTAGTAAACACGATTTCCAGCTCAGAATTCAAATGTGAGGACAAGCAGAAGTTTCTCTTTGCAAAATGTGCAAATACAGGCAGCAGAGTCTCTTCCAGAAAAAGAAAGGTATGGAGGACATACAGGACACTCAACACACAACTTTCCCTTCATCAGAGAAACTATTTCCAAAAATCATGAACCCTAAGTTAGAATTGTATGAATATTTACTGGGACAGAGAGAATTTTCTCCACTTCTGTTGGCTTCAGCTTAGGTCTCCCTCCAGGATCCAAGGTGTAACATTGCTGAAATTCTCTGGCATTTGCTTGAAGACCCAAAAGGTGCACTCTCTTTCCTTTTCCATAAAAACATCCACAATGAGCTTTTTGTGGGGACTTACACTCTTTTCCTGTTCAATACCTAGTTGCTATGTGAATTTCTTCGTTTTGACACCTCAGATTTCCTACACAGTTGGTAAGTGAAATTTACCCATTTGTGATCCCACCTCCTAGAGACAAAGTCTTTTGAATGCAGCAATTTACTCTTTTCCAAGGAAACTGCTTCTTAGACAGTTTTTCACTAAACTTCTTGTTCCTTATGGACTTTTAGCCTCTTTCCTTACCTTTTTCTCATGAGTAAATTCCCTCTTCTGCATTGCTTCTAGATGACTGTCTTCTTTCTAGCTTCTATATAGGCAGTCAAGAGTATTCTCAGTATCTTTCTCTATTACTTCATCTTGCTTTCTCCTTTCCTTCCCTACCATTTCTCACCCAGACTAAATGCAGAGGAAGAAAGTCACTGACAAATATTACCATTTTGTTCCTTGCCCTGCACAGCTCTTTTTGCCTGCAGCCATGCCTCTAGCTGCTGGCACATATTGCACAGCAGAGCATGCATGAGTAGCCAGGGTAGTTCCCACAGTTGCTGTGATGCCTCCAGCCCCAGTTTGATGGAATGGATATAGACCTAGGTTGCTCACATAGTCCTGGCAAATGCAGCTTCCAATGCCTCTTCAGAGACATATTATCACACTCTGTTTCCCTTCTGGCCTCTGAAGACACCCTGCACAGTTCCACTGTACACAAAACCTTACTGTTCACCTTCCCCTCCCACTTCACAGATAAATATGATAAAATAAGGTTCTTAAGATTCACCTCCGATGGGAGCTATCAGTCACTGCACTTTCAACGGTGACCCTTGTTTCATAAGTTTCTCTGTTTAGGAGACTACTTCAAGATTTGGAGTTATTTTTTTATGCCACTCTTGCAGATTGTGGTCTGTATGTGCTGATGTCAAGGCATTTTTCCTGAATAAAAGCTTACAGAAATTAGATTGTTTCCTTATGCCAAAGGACATTCAGCATCGTCTAGCCCATTTCATTGTACTTCACTATTCATCCACAACTGTGGTTCTCATTTATATAATCTTCCTGTGTGGCCTCTCCTATGCTTCCTTACACGGCTGCTATCACATGCCTGCCAAGCTGGGCTCTACTGGATGGCTGGCGCTAATGGAGTTGAACACTTTCTGTCATCCAGCGGTACATTGGCTCTGAAAATGAGAATATGGATTGCTTAGGAAAATATTAATCTGACTGATTATTTTTAGTTTACTCTTCTGCTGCACCGGGTGAAGCAGCTTGCAAAAGGCATGATTACTGCTGAGCAAGAACAATGAAGAAGTATTATTTGTGTGCAGACTTCCCCACAGACTCTATCTTTGACGCCAGCTTAAAATGTTCCCAGTCGGTGATGCATGGAAAACGTTCAGGATGCAGTAGACAGTTCTAAAAACACCAGATCCAATCACCTGGGAAACAAGAAAAACAGAAAGTCAAGTCAAAAAGTATTTCAGCTATTGAACAAACACCACCCACCTCTAGGCGAGTGGCTAGCAGCCTGAAGCAATATGTGTAAATCCTTTTTAGGAGTTCCAATTTTTTTTTTAATGTAAGGGAGAGAATCATTTCCGCTCATATTCTGTGTGTGTTGTTTAAAATGTGCTGTGCAATGGTAAAACTTACAGCGTCTGTCCCATGTTATTCAATATAATTTTTAAGTTGATGTTGAAATGTGTTTGAGAATCAAGTAGGATAGAAATAAGAATTAATCTAACTTGATAGAAAAACTCAAACCTTAGGCTCAAAACTGAGAACAAATGAGAGGTATGCTTCTCATACTTTGCCCTTAGTCCTGGGGAATCTGAAGCGCTGTTAAATAATCAGTAACAGGTATTACAGTTCTGGAAATTCAAACCTAAGACTGAGGAGAACATAAGAAGGCAAGGTCTGAGCTATTTTAAATGTTACCTACAGAGCCAGTTACATCTGCATTTCTTAGACTGCTTCAGAAAACTGTTTCTCTTCAAGTAATAGTATTAATTTGCATTCTTTTAAAATAGAAGTTCAAATTCCATACAGAACTGGTCCAGAGAGAGGGGTCCTTAGTGTGAATGCTACAGTTTGCCTGATGCAAATCTTCATGGAACATTAAAATATCTGTGTGACATTCCATATAAGTAATCAGCTGAAAAGAAGAGATGAAACTGGTGTCAGGCTATTGCATGGGCACTGAAAAAACTGGCTATCAGTGCACCATGCTTACCTACAAGCTCTCTTGATATTGACTAGATAAAGGTGTTTGGGTCCCTTAGAGCAAGCACCTTTCTTTATGGGAAAGAAAAGAAAACTGCTGGCTGTGGGAAGGAAAAGGATGTTGTGCGTCTCAGATCTGGGGGTGGAAAACATATTTGGGGTGAGTTTATGTTTTTCTGTTATCGTAGACAGAACACAACATAGTCTCAAGAATGATTTGTATGCATCTGCATGACCATGTATGGCCAAAGTTTTAAATCATTAGTTCCATTCCTGGGCGCCTCTGATTCTGGTATTTTGGGGGCAGTGGAGAGGTTATAAGTACTGAGCCCATCTGATAATTAGGCTCCTAAAAAAGCCATTCATTTAGAATTTCCCAGAATGGAGGCACCTAAAAATCATGGCACTTATGGAAAATGTATCTTTAAATGTATTACAACTGTGTTTTGGTTTATTTCAAAATGCGTGTACAAATCACAGTAGAGAATTAGCCCCTTATTAACACCAGTAAAAGTAATGATAATAAACCCTCGGTGCTGTTTCTGAAAGGGAATTGCTCAAGGTTAAGAGAGGTAACCTTTGAACTGGTGTATGTTTTCAAACCAGAAAGATTAAAAGGTGAAAGTTGAAAAGTATGTATTTTCAATAGCACCAGATGGCTGTGGTGCAAACACAAGGCTGAGTTCAGACTGCCGTGCAGTTAAAGCACATGCACTCGCCAGGACCCCATGGGTGAATTACAGCCTCTGTGTACGCTGAGGGTCTCCATTATCTGACCTATACCTATGCCTGCTCAGTATTCAGCCAGGGACAACTTTTCTTTCTAAAAGACTGTTGGATGAATAGGGCCAATTCTTCAGCCACGAGAGCCATTCCTAGGGCCTGTGATGAGATTTGAGAGCATATCTGAGGACAAAGATTAGTCCACAGCCCAATGGTTTTCAACTTTTTTTGATTTGTGGACCCCTTACTAATTCACTCAGAGAAGTGGAAACCCCAGTGAAAATTAACACATGTGGATTGCTATAGAGTATTTATGAGCTTGGTTTCCACAGTCACCTTTTGCAAACAATTTCAAAGTTCTCTGCAGACCCCAGACTGAGACCATCACTGAAAAAAGCCTCTTTCACATTCCATCTAGTTCTCCCTTTGCAAAACCTAGTAGTTTACCTTAAAAAAATCCTCTCCCAGTTTCACTACTACCAAAATGAATGCAGCTGTAACAGATTTGACTTTACCTTGAACGCTGATATGAAGGTTAATGTAACTTCTTTTGCCTTTTAGTTCTCACATTTATATGTCAGCAGATATTTAGTTTGCTTCCTCCCGCCCTCCTCGGTCATTTTTCTCTAAGACAGCTTTGCAAAACTAGCTGTAAATTATACAGTAATCACTTTTTTCCTGGACTTATGGTGTGGCATTATCTTATCAGCTTCTTATCTAATCTGAAAAAAAGTTTTATCCATATGGGAAGCATTCCATGTTGATCAATTAGATTTATTGTCTATTAAATTGACAGTTAACTTGGAATAATAATCACAAGGCAAAATCCAGATTTCATGCTATGTGGCCTCGATTCTTTCCAGATCAGTCTTAATTCTTTGATTTCTTATAGTCTTATCCTTGCTTAGGCTGCTAAAGATGTCTCCTCCGTCTGCTGCGGTGACCCCTTAAAATATGAAGTCAGAACTGAGAGTGAAGAGCAGCATTCTTACAAGCTCTGAAAGCTATTAAACTTTTTTCAATATTCTTTTTTTAAGTCTCCCTGCTTATTTCATTTTTGTGATTCTTTGATTGCAAGCACATCGAAAAGAGTCGATTTGTATCGCCCTGTTTGTATCTCAGGCAACAACAAAGTCTTTGAGCACTACAGGAATATAAATATTAAAGAAGGAGAAGAATTATTCCTAGGATGAGAGTATTTTTTTCAAAACCTGTCTGTGCTCTCCATCACTTCTCTGATATGATAGGGTTCACCAGCAGGTGAATAATGCAATGTGAAGCCATAAAAGCAGCACAATTTTCATTTTTCAAAAACCAAATTTGTTGAGAGGAAAGTTGTGGCCTTATTCAGAAAATAACACAGATAGAAAGAATTATTATTTCCTGCAAAATGATAAAATCTGCGAGTTCAGAAGTGGAAATTTTATACCTCAAAAAGCTCACATTATTTGTGAAATTAAAAGTGTTTTCTGGTTGTTTTGCACATCTCTTCAATTTCTAGCACTATTTTGTAGTACATGCATCAGGCTTGCATGCTCCATAACCATATCAAACTGTTCCCTGTATTTTACCAGCCAGTGTATTAATTTCACCAGTTCTTGTCACACAGAATTAAAATAAAGTAAGGCATTCTATTTGTGGCTAGAATTTTTGGCAGCCCAAAGTAGTCCTTTACTTTTGTATTTGCTTAGAAGTATGGTTATTGTCACATGTCTAAACAATCTGATTTTAACCCTTCACCTTTCCCAATAATATAATTATTTTGGTAAATCCACTTGTTTTGCTTTCAGATGTCCCATGACAAGAATTTTAATGCTATAGTGAAGCATGAATTGAGCCATAAGTGACTTGTTTTTGAGAAATTCAGGGTTTTTCTCTGTTCTATTCACTGCGGTTGCAAGGCATTCTACGTGCCAGTGTAATAGAAAGTGTTTTCCATATGCCTTTCACACAAATTACATTTATTGATGGTAGGAGATACATTTACTCATAGAAATCCTATAACTAGTTTTTGTTATTCTTCTAAGAAAAGTTCTTTAGAAAAGAACAGAAGAAAAACCCCACGATAACAACAAAATCAATTCCAAGCAGCCAAACCCTTAAAATCACAATTATCAATAAATCCATATCTTCATTATGATTTGAACTTGTATCAGTGTTTGTACTGGGGGTAAGTCTGGAGTAACTCCCCTGAAATGAATGGAGTTTCATACCCCAAATAAAACCACAGTAAGATCTTAATCTAGCCCTGTACCTCACAGTGCAGAGGTGAAGATATCTATGATACATATTTTCATATGATTTTATGTACTGGAACACTTCAAGGTAGATAATAATTTATATATTTTGTTATTCATATTCCCGATAGAATTTATTAACTAATTCTGTCTTTTGGAGGAGCAAAAGCCTTCTGCCTTAAGACCAAAGTAACTTGTGTAGAACAGTAATCAGAGAGTTTAGCTAAAGTTGGCATGCATCCCTCATATCACAAATGTGGTTTCAAGGTTATCCACCAACTGAATAGAGCTAGATTTCATTATCTGACTTTCTAAAAAAATCAGCTATGCTAAAAAGGATAGGAACATTTTTTGAATTCTATTGTCAAGATCTTTTTTCACATAACTATATTGCTAAAACATCTAAGAGAGTTTTCAAACTGAACATGCTTTAAAACTTGTACAATTTAATTTTTTTTCCTGACTTTATGTACGCAAATGAAGACAGACTTGTTAGCAAGCTGTCATTTACTGGTAGGTAAATCCTAGATACCTGCTATGTGAACCCTCTGACATCAACATTAGGCAAACTGTTCCCCAAGGCTATAAAAATGTGTTTGCTTTCTTTCGTTGAAAGAAAAGCCATTTGATACAGCTGAAGAGATTTTATACAGCATCTTGTGACACATCATTTAAATGTATTAATTATTTTGATACTTCATGGCTGCATCAACATAGCTTTCTATTAGTGCAAGATAATGTGCTTTCCAAGGCTTCTACAGCTTCAGGCAACAAGACTGTACTGGAAGCCCAGAGCTTCTTTGATTTTTTCCTGTTTCCTGCAAATCTGTACTGTGGCAAATTTCCAGTATCCCCATGTCAAACTGCACTGTCTCCTTGATGCTGTCTGCTTGCCACAGAAGCTTCTGGTAAAAGCTTTACAGTTCCATGTGCCTCCCTCATGCAACACCTTCTCTTCCAGACCAATAGATAGAACTGTGACACTTCAGATCCATGAGAACAAGTGGTGGCAAATAAAAGGTGAATTTTTCTACCTTGCATGCTGTCCACCCCACCTACTTCTCCACAAGATGTATAGAAGACAAACATTTTGCATGTTATGAGGACATAAGGGGTAGCTATAACTGAAGTTTGCTTCACCATTGTCTGTTGGAGAGGTCCTGAAATCGTCGACTTGGGACAGTCCGTTCCACTTTGCTTGGAACCTGATAGTACCAAAATTCATGATTTTTAATTCATACTTTAATGGGACACACCCCAATATCAAAACTTGGCTGGAAGCATGGACACCTGGATTTGTGTGCATGTGTTGCCTGTTAGATTAACCTGAATTTTCACTGGCACAAGTTTGAAGCCAAATCACAATGATAAATTTGAAGCCAAATCAATTAGCATTACACTAACAAAACAGTTAAACTATTGATCAAAAATACTAAAAGGAAAAGTGAAGTAAACACAATGACAGAATCAAAAAATCATTGAGTCTGGAAGGGATCTCTACAGATCATCTGGTTGAGCCCCTCTGCTCAGACAGCAAGTTGATCAGGATTATGTCCAGTTGGGCTTTGGAGATGCCCAGGGATGGACACATCCCAACCCCTCTCAGAAACGTGTTCCAGTATTTGATCACCCTCACAGTAAAAAAGTGTTTCTTCTTGACATTCATGTCCCTTGCCTCAACTCAACTCCAGATGAGCTTTGGATTTCCTAGCCCCATACCAACACAGTTAGACAGTGTCTCTATGTTCCTCCTTGGAAGCCCAACTCTGGTTCCATTGCTTGTAAAATTTCTTTTCATGTTTGAGTTTCATCAGGAGCTCCTTGTTCCTCCATGCGGGCCTCCTTGATTTCCACTCACTGGGTTGGACCGATCCTAAGACTGGCAGATCCTCGAAAAGCAACACTCTTCCAACAGCTTCAAATAGTGGGGTTAATCTCTTCTTCAAACTGCCATTTATTATTTCTCTGAGATGCTACTTAGCTATGATAGGTGCCAATAGATCGTGTCTATCCTCTACTGGAGGGTGTATTTCAGATCATACTTTCTGAAGCTGCAGTCAGCCTCAATAACCAAGGCAGCAGCTAAGTAGGTCTTTGTCTCTCTAATCTGCAAAGCAGATTTATAACATTAATAGAAGACGTGAGGGAAGGAAAGAAAGGCAGACATCCAAAACTCCAGCACCTCTCGAGGGTGCATTCTCTGTCCAAGATGGATCCCTTCCCACTTTTCCTGCCTTTCTTTTGCTTTATCCTTATCTCTGGCCCTTGGGAGTGTAGGTTTAAGATTTACATGAAGTAGGACTCCCCTGATAGCTAGCATCAGATTTCTTCTTCCCACAGCCTCTTGGAAACCTACCTGAGTTTACATTCCAAAAATATTCCTTAATTACCACATTCCTTCAGCTCCACTGGCTTTCTTGCTCTTTGCAACAAATCAAGACCACTACAGTAGTTTTTGAATCATACAACATCAGAACTGTTAAGTTTCCATACTTCTCATTAGCTTTTATAATATCTAGGTCACGGTGAGTTTTTGATACGTGACATATTAATAAGGAAGATGGCTAACATGGCATTTAAGTACTTCTTGAATGTAACTGTCTGGAATTTGTAATGCACAGTGACCTATTGCTTGGGTGTAGGCAAACCATGACTCTCCTGTTTAAGGACTACAAATTCTAACTCTCCATCTTAGAATGGCTCTTTATTGAGTAGCTTAATCAAAATGCAAATACATATTTTTAATACATTAATTTTCTCTAATTTCACATCAAAGGGTCTTTCTGAAAGCTGTTAATTGTCTTTGAAGGTATTACATGTTTGGGCTAAGCAATCCACAGTTTTTCTATACTCATTTCACTAGAGAAGTGTGTCAAAGAAGGAAAGAAAAGAAAATGGGATTATAAATATTTTTTTAGGTGACTGACATGTTTACTATTGAAATTCATTACATCTCTGATTTTTGTGATTGTTAGCTTATAAATATCCAATGTTTTCGTTTCTTATGACTTTATTACTAATCCCTTAGTATTTGTTTTTCTTCTAAGCTCTGCTCTTAATTTTGCAGAATTGCTGGCAAATCCCCACTTTTCAGCAAAAAAAAACCAAACCACAACCACATCTATTTTGCATTGCCTCAGAAGTCTCATTACTTATTATTTTTAATAGTATGATTTTTAAATCTGTCTTGTGATAATGAGGATACTATTTTTTTAAGTCCAAAACACTCATTCAATATGTGACTTCATCTTAGTACTTGATAAAAATTTAACCAAAGATGAATTAATAATGGTAACAATAGAAGTATTATCCTAGCACTTTTGAACACTAATCATAGGTCAGGTCAACATTATATGAGCACAGAATGTAAGGATGGTCTTTCCTCTGAAAACCTTATGCTCTCAGTCTATGACACAGATGGATTAAAGCAGAAGTAAAAGGCAGCAGTGAAATAGTGGTGGTGAGTATGGTAGGCACAACAGCAACAAAACCACAATTGACAATATTTCTAGGCATCCAAAGAGAAAAATTCTAAGGTCCAAAAGAAGGAAAAGGAAGGGGAGAAAAAGGTTCTAATAACTAAAATAATTTGGATGTACGAATGAACTCAAGTTAAAGAGAGGAAAGAAAAGGGGAAAGAAGAGCATTCCCCTGTTAAATGATTACCATTTGGGCCTGTAGACCAAGCGTTCCATGTTCCTCCCTCTATAGGACAGAATAATCTTGGGCGTTGATTGCACAACTGCAATCTCACGACAAAACCCCTGGATTCAGAGCTGGGACATCTTGACATCTGTCCCATTTTTAGAGTTTACAGGAAGTTTACTCTCCTGAGCTTGTGAAAGGCATCTGACTTCTGGGGCTTTTCACGGCTTGTCTCCTGCTGCTATAAAATGAAAAACATGATCTCCTGCTTTTTGCTTTATGAAGCAATATCAGAATCTTCAAACCATTCTGGAGTTGCTCTTTACTGGAAAGATGAACCATTCCTTGAGAGGTGGCTACTGCATTCTCCACTTGTCTGCATGACTCTTTCAATTGAATGATATCCCACTGTTTTTCTCCATAAAACCACTTCAATATGCTGCATAGCTCACTAATTAAATGGGATTTATCATCAATTAACCAGAACCACACAACTTCTGTGTGGGTACTAATCTTGTCTATCTTGCCTAGGAGTGCGTATCTCAGGAAACCTGAGTGTCTCTGTCTCCTTGCCATGAAAAGGGGCCAGGTGTTCCCAGTATGGCCTTCAGACCATTTGTTCCTCGCTGTTTTGCTTCCACATTCACCCCTTTTCCTTCACTTTCTGGCACTACAGCAGTTTTGAACAGCAGCCATTGAGGGCTCCAGCCAGATTTTTCTCAGTGAAATACCTTCTGTGGGGTAGAAAGCCAGGGCAAAAAGCAAAGGCAAATGGACCAGCCTTGCATGTTCCTCCTCAACGCCCTCCCTGGCAGCCAAGACCATCACTTTAGCTGCCACCAAAGCACACCAGCTCTGGATGCACAAGTCCCAGTATTTGGGCTCTAGTACCAGTCTCCAAGCTTCTGGACCAGCTTTAAGAATGTGTTTTTAATATTCATTGTTCACTTTGTCTGCTACAGATGTGCACACTGCAATTACTATAATGTTTTGCACATGTGGTGTTATGAAATGTGTGTCTTTAAAGTCATGCCAGTTATTTTTTTTTCCTGTAACCCAAATATATTATTTCTACCTATGTTGCAGTTACTTAGTGTGCCACACATTTAAAAAAGAACACAAAAAACTTTATTCTAAAGATTAAACTAACAACTATGTAACCAAAAGAGAGCAGACCCATTTTCTTCATAAAAGACCAGGTTTTTTTCATTTGCATGCTTGGGGGTTTTTTTCTTGTGCTCCTGCTCCTCAACACAGACACAGATGCTCACACAAACTTCTATTAAATAAAAAATACATCCACATAAGCACAATTCCCACTGTATGGAAGGAAATCATTCCTTAGCTGGGAAGCCGTGCTCTATCCAGACATTCTCATCTCCAGCAAATTATGCCCTTGCATTAATCACCTTCAAGCTTAACCATTTCAGCTTACTGTACTCAATGATAAAGCTTCATCCCTTGCTCTGGAAAAAGACAGTCATCAGAGGGTCACTGGGCCTCATCAATCCTTTTTGGTTTCTCACTTACCATAGGATACAGTTAAAGTAGACTGTAATTAGATGCCATTTGAGGACCTCGGTGGCTCTGAAACAGTATGGGATCTCTTGGGATAACTGCCTTCCTGAAAAGATTAAATGATCAATGTAGGAACGCATGAAAAGCCTGAATGCAGGACACGTCTTACACTAGAGTCAGGCACAGACCTCTTGAAACAGAAACTGATTGCTGCAGGCTTCATTACACTTAGAACTATCCAGTCTGTCCAGATCCCTCCGTAGACCCTTCCTATCCTCAAGAAGAACAACACTCGCATCTAACTTGGTGTCATCTGCAAGGTGATTTTGGTCTATAGGTTTAGGCTTCCTTCCAAGGGGAAAATGGGCAAGCAGTGGGAAACAAGATGTAGGTCTGTTCATCCAGGCCTCTTTCCAACACAAACTCAACCTGTGTCAATGATATACACTGGACCTGAGCCGGGTATAATAGCGCACCAGCAGTGGCTGCCTTCCGAGGTTTTAAAGGACAACACTGAATTAATAAGGCAACAATACTAATTAACTTTACGTGCTTTCATTGATCCATATTGCTTTAGAGATGCATCACTGCCAGACAAACTAGCGGCAATTTCCAATCTTAATTTCTCAGAACAGGAACAGAGATTTGACAATATGTACATACACCTCAACAAAAGTGAATGTTACTGAGTATTTAATGATGAACAGGGCCAAAATCAAGTGGGCTAAACAAGGACATCTGATCTCTGACTAGAGACAAAAATGAGTTCATTCATAAAGAACATCATATTGAAACTTAGCAAGAGGAGTTGCAGGCAAGACTGATGACACACAAAACTAGGCACTACACCTTATAAGGAAGTGAGACTACAGTCACAGCAGCAGATAACCCGCATCAAGATGGCTCAGTCTTTATTACTGACATAAAAAGCACCAGGACACAGACCCACTGTTATCCCATGGTTTTCCATACTGCTAAATATGAGCATAGTCTCTGGCAGTTTTGGTCATGCCTCTGGCACATTCCCCAGCAGGTCCTCGGTATGGCTCACAAGTGAACATGGGCCAAGGACCAATTCCCACAGTCAGTTTGGATGCAGCCACTGGGGTTTGGAGGGCAGGAGAGTTCAGTGCTATGGGCATGAGCCATGCCCTTTCAATTGGCCAGAGAAAAGGCAGGATGTACTTTATTTCCTAGTACAGATGTAGCCACCAATATCTTTGGCATAGGAGCCAGTGAACTCTGAAGGTCTTTGGTTACAAAGAGGAGAGTCCTATATATCTAAAATAAATTTAATTATATACTAGTTAAACAGCAAGCCATGGTGAACCTAAATTTGTTTGATGTGGTTTCATTCACTCAATTGCCTAAACCTTCAGCTCTTTTTCTGAAGCACGTCCAGGCTTCTTTGCTCTGGAAATCTCAGAGGATCAATCTCCCTGAGGAGATTTTCAGTACACCTTCATTCAGACTGGGCAGGCATGTCTTTCATGCTGTGTTTTGATATTTCCCCATCTTCTGGCTGAATGCAAGAAGTAGGAAAGCTGCTCAGAACTTAATTTAAAAGGTAAACTGAGCTCTTTTGAATTTCAAAAAGTCTCAGGATGGATCTTCTTTTATCAGTGACAGCTTATCCATCCCTAATTCAGAGAGAAACGTAGGGGTTCAGATCAAAACTTTTTGATCTGGCTTCAGATGTTCTCAAAGTCCAGCGGTATTTGGATCTCAGGTTTTGGTGGGGGGTCCACCCGTGATCTCCAGTGCCCACCTCCTACCTGTCTATTCTCTTACACATACATCTCTTCTTTCTAGCTTCCCTTGCCCTCCATTGTTCTTCCAAGTTTAAAGCTTTTTTATTGTTATCATTATAAACATAATTCCTAGAAGAGATAAGTAGCTCCCCAGTGTATCTTTATTAATCCTAGTTAAGATAGCGTTTTGAAATCAGACAGGAAAAGAGGTTTATAAAGAGCAAGAGAAAAGAGTCGCAGATCAATACAGCAGGGGCAAAATTTCCCACCCTGTCTGAACCTGTTTACAAAGAAGAGTGGGTTAAAAATTGCCCTGCATGTGAAGTCACACACCAGTGTACATGTAACCACCATGGTGAGTCTGAGACTAAATTATACCTCCCAGTACGGCCAATATTGTAATCTTGCTGTGCATTGGAATGGCCGCCATGGCACTTTGTTTTGTGTGCAGACCCTTGTATACACAAAGCTATTTGTGGCTTTAATGTCCTGTTATTGAAGCATGACTGTAGCTTGTGGATTCAAAAAGGGAAGAGAGGTTTTACCTCAGGAATGGGAAACTCGTGGATGTGCACCAGTAAGACAGAATGTGCACTGGGATTTGCTGGGATTTCTTGGTTAGTATCAATAATAATTTCTAAATACATATAGAAAATGGAAACCATATATTGTTATCCCAACACTGTGAGGTTAAGAAAAAAACAGCTGTGATGGGCAAAACGAACGGACAATATACACAAAGCCAGCAATTCAATGTTGATTTATTTACAGTCTTAATAGTCTTATCAAGGTATTTTTGTTAGTGCAGCTACAGTGGTACTACACAATTCAAATTGCATATCACAATTAAAGTGATGTATCCACAAATGTTATAGTACTTATCCCCTTCTCTGGTCTTACCCTCAGCCTTCTGCTGATGCTTGATTTCCAGAAACTGATGGTGTCTATTCTTGCAGGGCACGGAGAGGGTTAACGTAAGTATCCCAAATCCTTTGCTAGGAGGAGTGTGGTGTTGGTGCTCAAGGTGTCTTCCTCCTTCTCTGAGATTTGCTAGGGGGCATTTTTTATGTTTGCTGACATGCTGTGCACTTTGCTCTTTGGTCATCAGCCTGAAGATCCACATTTTATCTCCAAATACTCTCTGTATATGATGCCTTTTACATACATGGGATACTTCTAGGTTCTTATGCTTACCCCTAAGACTGGTTTACACAACATCCAAGGTTGCTTTTATTTGCTGAACATTAACTAGCCCCAGTTTATAGCCCTCGGGTCCTCTGTATCTGCCTTTGCCTGTGCTAACAGGTGTTACAATTCAGAGTTGTTCCAAGCTAAGCAAAAGCTAAAACCAAGAACTAACACCTCACCCCCCCAATAGGTAACTGCTGTTACAAGCTGAATCAAATCTCCAGCTGGGCCAAGACAAGTCCAGACAAACCCAAAGAGGTTTGTGCTGGTAGCCTAATGCAAAGCCACACCTTTTATAAGCAATGGAAGCACAAGATTTACTGAGAAAAAGGCTGTGGATCATTTTTCTCTCCGTCTGGTCTCTAGTGCTTTTTCTGACTTTGACTTCCCATGAGAACCTGGAGAGGTTCCTTCATCCTTTGGAAACCATAAAGTATAAATAAAATATACGGTCACCTTAATACAGTGGAATTCAAGCACAGTGATAAAAATGAACCAGTCATTGTAATTCATTCAAACGAGAATCTCTGGTTCTGAAAAACCAAAGAAGCTAAATCAGAGGAATTATATTTTTCTGGGAAAGATCCTAGAAGATTTAGGAAAATGTGATCTAAAAAGCTTTTGACAATCAAGTGAAGGAAATATTTATTCTCTACCAGATATGAATGCTGAGAAGCACCAGCATGGTGGAATATCTTAAAGTGATTCATCCTATTGTGTATTTAATTTTTCCTAAAACTGGGAACATAACCATCTACTCAAAATGGGAGGATTACCTTTTAGATACATAAACAGATAAAAAATAATTTCATTATTAAAGTATTGAGAAAATTAAATCATTCTCAGAGACTAGATGAACACCGATAAAGCCTACTTATTCCAGATTGAGCTTGTGGGGCAAAATACTCTCTGATATTCACCACAAGCAAAGATTATGGAGAGCATAACGTATTGAAATCTAAATTAATCCTGCTTATTGACTGATAATATGCCCTGATCCTGGGGGAATATGCCTAATTTATTACTTTTTAAATTGTTTGGATTCCTTTAGGATGAGCAACTCCCCAATTTATTTTCATTAGCTAACTGTGTTGGGAAAGAAGTCATTAAATATGAATAGGGATTATTTTGTTTTGAAAAAGTATTGCAAAAAATTCACATTCAGCCAGTGCTGTTCAGATTGTATGCTTTTTCATACTGCAAGGAAGAGAGACAATTTGGAGCACATACTCTAAAAATAAAAATGAAAATAGGATGCTTTGTATTGTTTCCTAGCAGACAGCTATTGTCCTCTGAGTTTTCCTCTGTTTCTGATGCCTCTCTCCACAGAGCACATGCAGTACAGACTAGAAGAGTGGTGCTGGTGCAGGAGGAGGGAGGGGATCTGTTCCCAGCTGCTGTCATATTCACAAACTAGAAAAATGAGGAATAATAGAAAATATTTTACTGTAAAGTCTTAAAGGGCAACTTAGCCAGGGGGTGTTACTTGATATAACGCTTGAGGCTGACCTAGTGTTTAGTAAGGGTTCTTGGCCCTGGCTGTAGATTGGCACCCTAACATGTTTAACACTGTGCTCATAATGCAGTCTTAAGAAAAACACTTTGTTAGTTAACAAAAAAAAGAGGGGAAAAAAACTTAATAAAAGAATAATTAAATAAATTACAAAAATGCAGTTCCTGATCTAAAGAGTCTTTCTGCAAAGGTGTTGCTCTTGTCTGAACTCACCTCTTCTCCTATTGCCTTTGTGCACTTCCCTTTGATAGAATCTGGAGGCCCCTACTCAGTCCATCTGTCACGAGGTATCTCCCTACTTTATTGACATGCTCACCATGTTTGTGTTGCACTGGATTCTGTCAGCTCTTTAAAGGGCTGAGCATGCAAAACATGCAAACAGTGGGTGCTGTGCATAAAAGAGCAGTTGGCATTGTGGTTTGCACTTCATTCTTATTTCTTCTCCAATATCAGTCATTGATAAAACTGTACTCTCAGACCTATATAAGAGATTCAAGTGTCCAGCAGCCTAGTTTTCTACTGTCTAATTCTCTATTTACCTAAAAGGATTATGCTTTTCTACCTTTATTACAAAACATCACTGTTAGCTTAGCAGTGAGGAGGCATTAGACAACTGCTTTGTATCTTTCTTTGGTCTTCAATAAAACTTTCATGGAATCCTATGAAATTTGGTCATCTTTTATATAATCTGCCTAGACACTGCCCAGGAAGGAACAAAGGCTTCTCACTGTATTTGCCTACTGTTCCCTACAATTGTTTGTAAATACTAACTATTCAAGTCATCATGCACCTAGGCATGACTAGGGAAAACCTTTTTCTGAATTTGGCCTGATAGATGAGGATGTTTCCCATTCCAAAACAACATCCATTGCCTTTCACAGAGTTTTTGCACAATGCACAGTATGTTCCTCTATAGGGTAAATTTATGCATTAAATGAACCAACACTTTGCAGTAAAAGGGAGAAAACAGATATTCTTTTTCATACAGTCTCTTCTCCTCATACTCTGTCCTCAAGTGGAACAAGCTATGGAGTCCAAACTGACAAACCTTTAGGTATGACCTTTATGTAAGGACTAAGACTGGGTTGGCTGGGGGGCTTTTGGGGGGGTTTTTTGTGAGTCATTGGAGTTTTTTGCCTGGGGAGATGTGATCCCTTTCCAGGTTATAACATTAGCTTGTGGCTTCCCTAGCAGAACAGACTGTACCAGGGATTAACTGCTCCCCTGAAGAATGATGGCCAGCTCAGGGCATATCTCTGGGAGCCCTGTATGAAGGAGCAACTTGCATCCTGAAGATGCAACAGCTCAGTGTTGTCTTTCATTCCAGGCCAGGATTCCCTTCTACATCTTTCCAGTATGGAAGACCAGAGGCTTGAAAGTGCTCAGATACACATCATCTAAACCCTAAAACTGTGTTGATGGAATGGGTGGAGGTTCTACACATCTTTCCCCTGCATCTAGCTCTATGATGCCTGTTAGTGAAATGAGAAATCTTTAAATAACATCACTTGCAAGTGAAATATGAAGAAAGGTGAATGCAGCAGCAAAGGACTCTGAATGCCTCCTGTGCCTTACTGAAAGATCTATGGCCTATATAAAACCATAGAACAGTCTGGGTTGGAAGGGACCTTTAAAGGTCACTTAGTCCAAACCACCAGAATGAGCAGGGCCATCTTCAACTAGATCAGGTCACTCAGAGGCCCACCCAGCCTGGCCTCGAATGTTTCCAGGGACGGGGCATTTCCCACCTCTCTAAACCTCTCTTTGAATAGTCAAAGATGCAGCCACTATGGAAGGAGTAGAAAAATGGACCAGGCATAAAACAATCCTTTTCTAAATGTGCCCTTCCAGCTTCTCACAATATACAGTTCACGGAATTTCTGAGCCAGAGCTGATATCCATGTGTTTCTGGTGATGAACATTTTCCTTGTGTTAATTTGACTCCTTGCTTTCCTGAACATAACAATGCCCTGGTACCCTGGTACAAGTTCAATGGGTTAATTATGCATTTTGTACAATGATCAGGGCATGAAAATTTCTGGAATCAAAGACCATGGTTACAGCGAAGGTAAAGAAAGATGCATTTTTTGCTTGACAATGTGTCATATTATGTAATAGTGTGATTGATTACATTTTATTCACACAGGCCTTTATTGCCTAATAGAAAAGATAACACAATATAATGTTATACAGACAATACAATTTGCAAATGTCTCAAAAATACTTCTGCTTTCTCATTTTATTTAGCAAAACCGCATAAAGCTCATTTTCTTTCTTCCAAAAAATACAATTTCATTTGAAGCATGGCAGTATGGGAGATCTTCATAGTAAATAGGCAGAAAATGTTTTTGTTAAACTTTCTGCAAGACGAGAAAATACAAATTAGGTTTGCAACTGTTCATCGGTTAGATTTTGAATCTGTAAAATCCAAAATAGCTATTTGAAATTCTGCCTTTATATTTCCTGCACAGAGTGCTTTTGTCTTTGACCTATTTAAAATAAAAATTTCCCATATAAGCTTCCAAACATAAAAGCTGCTGTTGACTACCTCCGAACTTCACAGAAATTCTAGCCACACTGTATTAGACACTCACTGCTATGATGTTTAGGCATCATAATGTGATTATAATAAAAGCTGTTGAGGTTTGGGGTCAAGGTTCCCCAATGTTCTTGTTTTGACAAATGATCTTTGCAGCATTTACATATCATAAGCCATGTTTAGAATTAAATGCTTCAATTAAATCAACAACTTGGTTTTGCCCTCTAGGGTGATAAATCACCAAAATGAGATGTTTTTTCTCTGTCCGCAGCAAGAGGGTTAGAAAGAGAGAGGGAGAAACAATAAAGACTGTTGAAAGGTCGTTCTGCTAAAAGCCCTAGTTGCAGTTTTACTCAAAGTTTTATTCTGATTGGCAGTTTTGTGGTCTGTCTTACCAATTATTGGAAGCATTGTCACAAAAACAGAGGTTGCACAAGAACTTTTCCCCCACTCATTTCTACCATTCTGGTCCAGTGAACCTCATTCTTAATTTCCTAGCTCAGTTGTGTCATGGAACTGTGTTTTTACCATCCTCAAGGGAATTCCAAGATTTTCACAGAGATTAAAGGAATTAGAAACTTATTGTTTATTGGAGACCTACACTCCAGAGCGCAGCAGAAAGGAGCATAACTCCAGCAGAAGAAATATATTCTGCTTCCTGAACAGCCTCACTGGTCCACCTACTGTCCTCACTGATTATTAGAGTGCAAAGATACTTTTATTAAACATAATGATATTAAATGGACCTGATGCGATTTAACACATTTATGAGAGTCTTTCATGTCTCACTGTAGGAGGTTGATATTTAAACCCTAGTCCTCACTGAACCTGAAAGCATTAATAATCCCCTTCTCTTTGGCCCATATGCAGGCTCATTACAGTTGCTCTTTATAGTTATCTATTTTCTCTTAGGCCCTTATGCAGAAAAGAATCTCTATAGAGGAAAAAGCTTAAGCACTTGATTAACTTTAAATGCATTGAAGTCAGTGCTCAAAGTTAAGCAGGTGCTTAGTGCTTTCTTGAATCAGGGCCTCACAGCCTAGGGTTTCTGTCTCTGTACTGGTTCAAAAAATAATGCTCTAGACTTTGCTTCTGCACTCAACTTCATTGACCCAAATCAGGAGAACTCCATTTAGATTAAAGAGCTTTGTTCATCTTTGCCTCCTATCTTATAGAGTCATCTAGAAAAATGGGTGTCAAACATTACTATTGGGGAATAGCAGAGTTTAAATAAACTTTGCATTCACTTTTGTCACAGTTACAGAAGACACATGGTTGAACATCAGCAGGAACATCAGAAGGAAACCGCAACTCGGAGGTGGTGGTGGAACACCAGCATAAAATAAGAGAACAGGATGAGGCTGAAGTGACTCCTCATGACTTGGCTGCACAAATTGCCTTCAGACCATTGCAATGAGGTGGATAAAAGGGGGCTGAGCAGGGGCAGAGGGATGTGTAGGCAGTGATGAGTGACATGAGCAAGACATGATGTGTCCTCCATCAATGTCTTGATAGTCAGACTTCACTGCTGGCAGGTGTATATGAAAGAAGGCATGTGAAGACCACCTTCCCTACCCTCTTCCCCTCTAGTTACTCTATTCCTCTCCCTCAAGAATGAGGAGGGCCTTTGTGCTTCAAGGGAGCAATACCTAAAATCCTGCCTACATGCAGTTCCTTTCCCCAAGTATGTGATGGATAATATCCCTGAAGAACTCATTTCAACAGCTTCTTAAATCTGCTTTCATGAGGGACAAGAAATATCCTAACTTGTTTGGATATTCCCAGTTTCTGAAAAAGAAAAGAAAAAATCAAGTGGCTGTGCTTCTTTGCTCATGGAATCATGTCATTCTGGGACACAAGGTCAGTCGGGAGTCATCTGTTTCCTCAAACATGAAACTGAATCTGAATTCCAGCAACAGCCAACCTGTTAATGATCTACAGCCACTGGTAACCTGCAGACTTGCCTGATGGTGTAGACCAAGCCTACATCCATGAAATCATATCTGACCTTGCTGGGCAAGACCTGAACTCCTAGACCTTAATCATGGACCCGTTGCCAGAGATGTTTGCTTGGTCCACGATTGTAGTATGTACTCCAGAGTTTCAGCTGCCCCTCTACCTTCAGCCTTCATTGCTGATGTTTAATATATGATGTGAAAAGGATTTCTGGCACATTTCATGCACTTTGAGGGTAGCTACATAGTAGCAAGGGCAAAAGCACAGTCTTACTTTTTCATCTTCAAGAGTGTCTCTGGGTTTTGGTTTGGGACATGCCTGAAGAATATTCACCAAGAGGACATTAGCCTGCACACTGGATGGACTGAAGTCATGGGGCCAGTTTTTTAACCACCACCAAACAATTCTATTTCACAGTATTAGCCAAGCATCCCAACTGGAAGCCAGCATCACCAGTCACTGATAAAACAGGATTTAAGAGCATCAATTTGCAGGCTAAATAAAAGGACAATGACAGCAGATGTGAGCGAGGTTTTGGGGATCCTAAGACTTGTATTATTCTCAGGACCAGCCAGGTACAGCATAGGTACTACCTATAGCATCTTGGGTTCAATATAGATGTAGTTCCTGGGAGCGGGGAAGATGGCATGCAAAATGCAGAGCTAACATTATCACTGCCTATGCACAGCACATGCAGCTCTTACAGCAAGAAATAGTTAACAGACATAGAATGAGCACATGCAGAGCTGGTAGATATGCCAAATTGAATGAATCAGTTTATATATTTAATCCTTCTTAAACAGGTTTATCCTCCAAAGAGTTTCTCATTTCTTCTTCTTTTCCATGATTTAGCAGCCAGCAATCTTACAGCCCTACTGTGCTTAGAAGGGGACTCCAATTTTTTTATTTCTAACAAGGTTTCCAGCAGATTTTGAATGTCATACAAGTATTCTACTTGCACATTAACTTCTATCAGACTGAACACATCCAGAGCTAAATTATTATTCCCGAGATCCATAAAGGCAAAAGAGCCATCACTCCCTCTTCTGTGAAGGCAGCATCAGTCCTGGGCAAGATTTAACAGCCGCTTTTTTTCTGAACATCTACATTTGAGACTAAACATTTAAAAATTTAATTCTCTTGTTTCCTGACAAGGAGACTTACCATCCATTGTCATTGGGTGGCAGACCTAGAGCCACATGTACAGGAACAATCCAAAAGTTCAAACGTGCATGGTTTAGGCAGCTAAATTGAAAGCAGTTGAGCTTGGACTCTCAAGTCTCCAGATTTGAAAACCTAGGACTCTATAAGAACAAAGCTGAAGTGAGAATGGCTGTGAAATTCAAACATTCTACCAGGTAACAAGATTAGTTGTTGAGCACTTTGGGACAAAGAACTGAAAAGGAACAGTATTGCAACTGTCAGAAAAATCAGGACTAGGTTCATTAATAATTCACAATAACTCATGGAGGACAGGGGCCTGCTGCAATGATAAATAAGTGGAATACTTATCCTTTGACCATGCTTCATGTGAAACCAGTTTTAATGTGAAATTCTTTGTCTGGTAACATGTTATATGCAAGCTGATTCAATTTTCTGCATAGACATACAGCATGCTACTGAAGAAGCAGCAAACACCAACAAAGATTATTTCAATCTGCAGCTGGAAGTAAGGGTATCATCTGTCCCACTGCAGGATGAGCTCATCACACTGAGGGAAATGAACACCATACTACACTGCCTTGTAAAGGCTTCGGATGGCACTTTCATCCAAAAACAACAAACAAAAATTTGGCATGATTTCTGTCATACATAACATCATCATCAATGACTTAGCTCAAATATCAACATATTCATTAGATAATTGCATATCCAATGACATACATTCATGAAAAGATACAGGCCATATGTTGATTGGAGATTATTACATAGTAAAATCTGATACTTATTTATGCTGACCTTTGCCATTTTCTTGCAAAAACCATTATTATCCTTCCAACACAGAGATATGTTTGGTGTGACACTCGTCCATGAGAATTCAGTATATTTCATGAAATAATCTTGTAATAATATTAAACATGTTTGATATACTTGGCAAGATGTAGGATGATATAAACCAACCATGTCAATCATCAGCATAAGTTCTGAGGCACCACAGGGGTCATGCTGGTTCAACTGGCATCCTTAGCCATCTGATGAGGTACACCAAATCCTATAATACCAGCAACCCCCACAGTGATACTTATTGCAAACCTCCAACAAAGACTTTTGGCCAAAAAAACCTTAAAACCAAAACACAACAAAACCACACTGAAAGCACTCTACTTTGAGAACTGAGTTTAAAAAAAAAAGGAAAAAAAAAAAGGAAAAAAAGCCGACAATCCAAACCAGAAGAAAGAGTGAGAATGTAATTGAAAAGTTACCTGGGTATTACAATATTACAACATTACAACAAAAACTTGGAAATCATTGTAGCGACAATTACGGCAAAAAAGGTATCAGCTGTAAAGAAAGTAATTCTAAGAGGAGAAAAAGAAAATAGGGTACAAGAATACTTCCATCTCCCTTGAATCAAAATGATGCTCTGGGTTTGTTAGCAGTAGCTGCAACAGACAATCCTGTGGCACAGGAGATGTATGTAATCAAGAAGACATTTGATGAACCAAAAAGCAAGTATGAAACAGCTGTTCTTCAAGACACAGCCATGTAATTCCTGAGCTTCTCACCTTCATCATCATTTCCATACATACCTCTCTCAACTTGGATTTGATCTGTTGAGTACTAGTGACCTGCAGAGAAGGTGAATGCTTACACAACACTTAGAGGACTCACAGATTCACCACTCTTGTGTGGAATTTTCCATTTTACTCATTCAGACCTTTAACTTAGTGAAATTTAGGTAACTGATGTGTCAGTCTGCATACTTGCACCCCTCATAAAGGTGACGGGAATGATAAATTTCTCTGAAGGCATGCAGGTGAAGGTATTGTTAGATTAGATTAGATTAGGTGCTTCCCATTAACTTAATTATCAGAATGAAGGAACATCCAGATATTAATCCAGAGCCATTAATTGAGAATTTTACTTCATATAGGAAATAAAAAGATTTAATACTTCTGTCTGCTCCATTCACAACTAGTGAAACAGAGTCTCAGTAGACTTCCTCATTATGCCTGAAGAGGAAAAATACTTTGTTAGGGTCTTTCACCTACTATTTGGCACACAGCAAATGATGGATAAACTGCTCTCAGCCTCACTGAGTCCCCATTTCTTTGTCCCAAAAGATTTCTGTAGTTGCCAGGCCATGGGAATTTGTAATGCTCCCTATTGCCTGCTAAAGCAGGCAGGATGGCCACAGACAAGACCAGAAGCAGGGGCACTACCATGTACCCTGACTGATGCTGCTGAGACTTCAGCACAGCAAAGAATTTAATCCCTTTTCATGGAATAGCTTTCATTTTTGTAACCAAATACTACTGCAAGAAATACATAATAGAAGTACTATATATGGAGTATCTTTACATACTGTGTGAAGTATAATAGTTCTCCCTTTTCAGAGTACAGCAGAAATAAATCCAAATTAAAAGATTTCCCAGTTCTTTCCAGGGAAGTCCAAGATTTCATCCTTAAAATTAACCCACCATGATCTCTCTGCCTTGATACAGTAGACAGTGTCACTCTTCTCATTAAAGCACAAAAAAATCTAAGGACAGCTGCTTTATATCAAGATTCAAACGTGCTGTCAATGGGAAAGTGAAGTCAATTATGTTCTTTTGTTTTAAAAAAAAATGAAAACTTAATTGAAAAAGAGGTGACTTTTAAAGTATTTTTTTCTAAAGGAAAAAAAAACACTTTGAGAACAATGATGCTCCTATATCAGGTATTTCACATTATATTCTGTATCTGTTATTAAAGTAACAAAAATGACTTCGTTTTCACCTATTCGTGGGAAATCTGAATAATTTAGTGGGAACTGTTGTCCCAGCTGATGGGCAAGCATTTACTATAAAGAGTACAGAAGGAAGTTATCAAAACTTTTTAACTTTTACAGAGCTAACTGAAAGCTGTGTCCTGTACTGAAAATGTAATTTATAAATACCTGCCCACTCTTGCTGTGAAAAAGCCAGAAGTTACATCTGTAACACTTCTAGGTATTGAAAAGATGACTCTTTCACCTTTTTTGTTTTCAGTACCCATGTTTTGAAGGAAAATGGAATTTTATACCAGGCAATGGTAAGGAATACAACAGGGTATTTTTAAGTGAGGGCTTAAGTTGCTTTAGTGTTAAAAATTTTGGAATAAATCCTTGCAGTTAGATATTGTATTCAGATAAGATTTTGGTTTTATTCTTCTTTTGTTTCCGTTTTTGGAGAGGTGAAGAAGTCAAAAAAGGTAATGAGGACACACTTGAAAAATCACAAATTAAAATTCCTATTTGACATTTGTCTAAAAAAAGATACTCAGTAAAAGCAGACATGGAGCTGTTCTAGCACGATGCTGGTCTCCACCCCAGGTGAAAGGTCTGTGTCTGAGACCAGACAAGGTCACAGGGTTAGAGAAAGCACTGCCTGCGATGGCCACAAAGCATTCAGCTACTAAGGATGAAGAGCAGTTCCCTGTCCAGATTTATAACATCCCCTGCTGTTTCAACAGCTGAACACTGGCATATGCTCCAAAGGAAAATGGTCTCCCACATTTTGGGCTGAAGGGGAAAAAAGGGATGCAATGGAAAAAAAGCAGCAAGAAAAAGCCTGATGCTGAGCTCAAGAAAATGTTTTCACAAAGCAAACTGTCTGAAGACAAAGGTTAGCTACACATGTTGACACGGCGTAGTCAGAGTTGGGGGAATTAATGAGATGTCAACGGTGGCTTAGCCCTGTAGAAAAGGGGAAATTCTAGCGGAAGCAGCATGCTCCACGTCCATCATTTGATACCTTGGTTAGAAAGTATCCTTAAGCAACTACAGCACTGAGAACATGTGGTAGTATATACAGCGAATGATACAGGTTATTTATTTGTTTGTTTCTTGGTCTTTGGGGGGTTTTTTGCTATCATAGGATAGCAGCTGGAAGGCAAAACAACTACAGAGGCCTGCATTACCGTCACTGAGTGGACAATACTTCAGGAAAATAGGATTCCAGTTCTCCCTAAAGCTTTGGTGAACATGGGACATCCTCTTCCCCAATGTCTGACTGCAATTTTTTACATAATCTCAGTTTCTAAAGAAGAGATAACAGCTTCAGATCCCTGTGCTTTTACTAAAGATCCAGCTCGAGTCATCCATCACTCAAGTGGACTAACAGCACCAGACTACTAGGAGCTCTATGCTACAGGAATGAGGAAATGGTTCTGGCATGGTCATCGCTTCCCTTCCTGGCAGCGGATACACTGTGGAAATTTCCATATTGTGGAAATTCTGCCTAAGAAAGGCAAATGCCATTGGTATGAATAAGAATGAAGTACCGAAATGCACCATTTTAAATCCTATTTTATAAGAGCTGGGGAAATAATTCGTGCTCCCCTTGTATTTCCTCTCTGTCATCTACAGTACTCAACTACTTATAAGCAGAGGAATCATTTATATTTAGCACAGCTTCTATTCCAAACCTCATATATTAGTAAAGTTGACACAGTTCACTCTGTACTGCTGTTTGCACAGCTGGATATGTCAGATAAAATAAGTTCATCTTTTCTAAGATGAGCTTAAATCCACCGCCTACTAGTGTCTTTCTTATTTACACCAACCACAGTACCACATTGTTCCCGTAAAGAAGGTTAGTTTTAGTGAAGTCATGTTCTTAGTGCATCCCCACAGGTTCATAAATTTTGATAAATTGCCTCAGCACACCCTCAGATCTGAGCATTTGCCTTAAAGCCACGGGATTTTTCTGATTATAAGTAAAAAGTCATTGACATTTGAATTATGACACCTACACCTAATGACTCATTGATGGAACCCTACGCTCCACTGGTCAAAAGGAATCCCCCTTTCCATTACAAAAGAAATCAGTTTACAAGGGTCACAGATGTGTAGAATTAGGAACATGGGCTTTGCTTACACAGAGAGGCAAAGTCACCTCCAGAGACTTTTTAAAGGTTTGCTCTTTATAACAAAAATTAGAATCTAGGAAAGTCACTTTCACAGTCATGAGGATGCCCACCCAACCATTCTCCCTAGCCCATGGTGAGATGGAATGGATGCTGAAGGAGAGAATGTTCCTTTGCTTTGCAGAGCACCATGCAGATACCAATGGTGGGACTTAGATCGCAGCTTAGGACAAAAAATACCAGGTGTGTGCAGGTAGCCATCTATATGTCATCTAGAGTACAAGCTCTCACTGTGCTCCACGGAGATCTGGTCAGAACAGTCAAGAGCCTCCCAGGAGTGGCTCAGCTGATGAGCCACTGCAGCAGGAATCTGTACCAAAACCTATGTACCCAGTACCAAGTGGGATGCTCAGAGTTAGGCAGGACACCTGTATGGGGGTAGCAGACATTACACACCATATCATGCTGCTGCATCAGAGGTTGTGGCCCAGCCATCTTTACTTTGGAGGACCTTTTACAAAACTAAACACCTCTAACTAAGTGACTTCCTCATAATTTGGGTGCTGTCTATTTTAGAATGGACTGAATCATTCTTTAGGCTGCACTGACTGTTTTGGGTTGATCTGTATCAGCTCTCATGAGAGTTTAGTGCACAGATCAAATATCATCTACAGACATCAAATGTCAATGCCATAGTCAGCAAGCTGAATCCTGTCCTAAGGCACTGTGTGCTGCAGACATGACATAACTGTGTACTTTTAACTTCCCATGATTCACGGGCAGATTGCCTGGTTCGCAAAATTCACCTGCTTTACAGGTAAAGCCATACCCAAGCAGCCTCCATTTGGACAAAACCGTGGTCCATCAGAGCACATTACTTTGCTTTCAGCCCCACAGGAGGTGAGACTCTACTGCTCTAGAACCTGAGCTACCTGTTTGTTCACTGCTGTACCCCAGGAAACAAAGACCCTACAGAACCCACGAAGATGGATAACATGGTTCAGAGCCAGCAAAGGTGGGTCTTAACTCACTTAGGCTGGCTATTGGAGAGAAATAGGACCCTACACGTACCACCATGGTCAGGTATTGGTTGCACTGACTCATCACTCCATTAACATTTAGTTATTATGCAATGATGTACCATTTAGACATTATGCAAGTCATTACACCCTAAAAAGCCATTCAAAATCGGGATTCTCTTCCTAGCTCATGCAAAAGGCCTGTTTACTTAGACTGGCTTGACCTTTAATTCCACAGCTTCCTCTGCTTTCTTCTGTGATCATCACAGTAGTCCTCTCAGCCATTCTACTACTATATGCATCTCTTTTTGTTTTGATGACATTTCACTTAGGCCTTTTAGTTCTGAGGTCCCAAAATGGCCACACAAGCTTCCAAGAGGACTCTGTCTACACTGCATGACATTGTTCTGCATGATATCAGGTCATTAATGTTGATTCCTAGCTCTACCTGGGTAGAATTTTTTTACTTAAGTTGATTTGACATAGATTTTTACCTCCGTGATTGTCCATGAGTATTTCAAAATGAGTTTCCTTCAGGAAATATATTTTAATTAGCTAAGTCTTCCAATTTAAAAGTTAATCTTACAAAGCTGATCTTGAACACAAAAGTTTCCTAGGACAAAAGAAAAATAAGTGCTAGAAATATAGAATCATGGAACCATTTTGGTTGGATCCTTTCTGGCTCCACAGCCCTGTGTGTGTCTAAGTGGTGTAGCAAGACATTTGCCCTTGGATTGTGGGGGCTTCATTCTGCTTCCTGTCCCTGTCTTCCAGCTCAGGGGAGTGGGTACCCAGGGAACAACTGTTCTTACCATTAATGACTAAGGCAAAGAAGGCATTAAGTACCTCAGCCTCTTCCTCATCCTTTGTCACTATTTCCCCCCACGTCCAATAAAGGATGGGGATTCTCCTTGGCCCACCTTTTGTTCCTGATATATTGGTAGAAACATTGTTATTGACTTTTATAGCAATAGTCATTTAGCAAAATAGTCATTTTAGCAAAACTAAATCCTAGTTGGGCTTTGGTCCCTCTAATTTTCTCCCTGCATAACCTCATGACACCCTTGTAGTCCTTCTGAGTTTTCTGCTCCTTCTTCCAGAGGCCACAGACTCCCCTCTTTTTCCTGATTTCCAGACAAAGCTCTCTGTTCAGTCAGGTTGGTCTTCTGTTCTGCCAGCTTGTCTTTAGGCACATGAGGACAACCGGCTCCTGCACCTTTAGGATTTCCTTCTTGAAGAATTTCCAGCCTTCCTGGACTCCTTTGCCCTTCTGGACTGACTCCCAAGGGACTCTGTCAACCAGGCTCTTACACAGGCCAAAGTCTGCCTTCTAGAAGTCTAAGGCAGCAGTTCTCTGGCCCTTCCTTACTTCTCCAAGAATCAAAATCTCTATAATTTCATGATCATGCCCAAAATGGCCTCCAAACACCACATATCCCACCAGTCCTTCTCTGTTCACAAAAAGCAGGTCAAGAAGAGCAGAATGTGATGGCAGAGTTTAGTGGCAGTGTCTGTATCCCAAGGATGTATAAGGTTTTTCATAGTTAATTTAGAAACAGGCCTTCTTTTGACTTCAGTTTAAAGTATTTGCACAGCCAGGATGAATATAGCAGATAGGTGGATAAGTAGATATTTTTAGAGTGGAAGAAAGAAAATTTATTGGAGTGACCTTTTGAAGCATTTTATGTTCAGATTTGATTCATAATCAGGAATAATCATGAACTATTCTCATATTCTTTATCTCATCCTTTAGAGGGAAACGTATCACATGCCAAGTAATTGCATCTGTGCCAAAAGGTAATTTTATATTCCTTGTTAAGTGAGACAGAATAATAATTTCTCTGTTCTTTCCAAACGAAATTTGATGATAGAGCATGAATCAGTGAACAAATCAATATATGACCATCTCCACTAACAGTTTAAGAGGAACTTCTGGCAGTCCTTACACAAACAACAATACACTCTACCTGGCAAACAGTTAAAAAGCAAACTTACTGTGCTTGTGAACCATTGATTTGAAAAAGTCTCTGGGTGTCTCAAAGGAAACTTGAGCAAGTCTAATACTGTATGATGATCAGAGACGGGTAACTGAGAGGGGACAGAAAATGGAGCTTCCAGCACAATGGAAATAAATTGTTAGCCACCTACTGAGGCCTGTGAAGCTGGCAAGAGCTAGGAGAGATGAAAAACGTGCAATGAAGCGAGATGCTTCTGTGCTTGAATACAGAAAGCGATGCCTAGTGAAATATCACTCTATGGTTTTAAGAAAAGAGGGACGATAGGCAAAATGTATCAGAGATACTGAGTACTTGACTGTATTTTAGCATACTTCTCAGAGCCTTGCCTAAAACATGAAATCAAATTGGTTGGTGAAGCAGGATTGATGAGTGCAGGTGAAGTGTCTGAATGCTGAATACTGACTGCAGGTGACATCACAGCTCAGTACCTATTGGGGCAATGGCCCAAGAAGTGTAGTATCAATAAACACAGTCAGCAGTGAAGCAGGAGGATGAGGACAAAAAATAATACCGTTTCAGAGATTTAAATGTGGGCAGAAAATAATAAATTAATTCAACAGAAACCATTTACAAAAGAATGAGGGCCCTGCAAGGTCACTTTAACTGATAATCTCCCTGGTAAAAGAGACCTCCTTTCCTTAGGTGGTTATTTCAAGTGGAGAAAAATGCAGTCTTAATCCTGAACTGAAGTTAACTGCAGTTAACTGAAGTTAACTGTGGCAGTAAAAATACTATTAATGACAGCAGCCTTGATTCAGGAGGAGAGATAAAGTTGAAGGATAATGAAAATGCCAGACTGGTCATGTCATGAGTAGCAAATCCATAAATGTGTGATCTGAATAGTGTTCATCTGAAGGAAGAAACTGGGGCAAACTTGGGCAAACATAATTAGAGAGTAATTAAACCCTACCTATAAGATAAATAGATAAAAATGTTGTAATAAAAACCCTCACTGCTTTACATTTCCTCTTTTAGAAGAAATATGACAATATATTATATCAATTTTAATGCTTTTACTTCACTGGTTGTTAAAAAGCGCTCAAGCAGCCAGGTGAAAATTACCACCAGGTGAAAGACAAGGGAGCTGGCAGAGAGCTGCCCAAGCCCTGGGGCTCATTGCCGGGGGAGGCAGGAGGGAGCAGTGTGGAGGAGAGGTATCACCAGCCTCTTCTTTGCTGGGAGTCATTCAGGAGGGTGCAGGTTGGAGCAAGTCTTACTTTCTGGCTTGCACACCTCAGGTCCTGCACATCAGGAATCTCGGTCAGGCAAGAGAGTGTAAGTCAGGGGCTGAGTGCCAGGGCAGACTGCTCATGATAGAGCCATCTACTTTATGATTTTGGAATTATTTTAAAGACAGCTGGCAAGGGAATGCTCCTAAATCCTCATCAAGTTAATTGGCTTTTTCTAACAGGGCAATCCCCATTTATAAAATGTGGTTTCCCTAATAACCCACTGAGTAATCTGTGAAAAAAAAGCACATCCCTCTCATGCTTGAGATTCATGCATCAAAGCAAAAGGTGAGGTTTGATGAAGTCAACCTGCACAGCATAATGAGTATAACACTGCATCAGCAAGGTTTCCTCTAGGAGATAACTACGGTCAAAAAATCATTATAGCAGTTGCTGTTAATAAGAGGGAGGAAGAATGATTCACAAACAAGTCCTGTAAGTTGCCTACAGGAGCACCACAGGGAGGAGTCCTGTTACTCATTATGCTGTGTGTCAGCTCCAACGAGGCCAGAAGCGCAGCAGAACAATGGTTGTGACATCTTGGGTGGCCAAAGGTTTCTTACACTGTTTTCACATTCATTGTGCACTTGAAATTTTCTCATGAAAGAAAGGAAGCTTTTGGGCCTGCCTGTAAGAGGCTTATTCCCCATATAAATGATATGACTTGCACTTCAATTATGTATAAATGTATATATACATCTTCACCACCCCACAGAACACAGGAGAAAGTATCCATTTTCAGCACTTTTCAAGCTAATCATTCAGAAGAGCAGTGGGAAGAATACATAGGCTTATACCATGGTTGTCCCCTATTCCTTTTATTTGTATTTAATTTTGCAGGGACAAGGTTCATTTTGTAGACAGTCCCAAGAAGGAAAATTCTTTTATTCCGCATTTTGTTATTATAAACACATGTGGAGTATATTGTATGGTTTTTCAGGCTGTATGGAATGAAGCAAAAAGGAGTTTTCAATCTTTTAATGCTCCATGCTTGGGGAAGAGGCATAAGAAAATAGTCCATGGAGATCCAATATTATTATTTGAAAGATTTTTATTTTTCAGGCCTGGTCAGATTTTCTGACTGGCACGTTTCCAAGAATGCACCTCTCAAGCACCGAGGTTTATAATGATTTCTCCTTACGTTATTTATCTCACTCTTCCAGTTGCAGTGCATTTATCCTCACACAGAGAGGAGCATGACAGGAGAGGAGAGGAGACATCAAAGAGATTCTGCCAAACATAGGAATATGGCTTTCCCACTCCCCTCCCTGAAGAATATTTTCAAGAAGATGCAAGGTTTTGCAACGCACAAATATATTAGCAGTGCAAAGCAAACAGGAAAGGCTGTAACATTTGCTGAAGTTCTACTGAGCTAGCTTGGACTGTGTGTAGAGGGGGAGAAGGATCTGGGGCCTGGCAGTTTGCCCTGAAATGCACCGAGGTTACAGAGTGTCCTCTGTGCTTCCCCAGTAACTTTTCTTCCACCTACTGCAACCCAGAAAATAATTTGCTCTCAGTCCAAAAGGGAAAATGCAAAACAGCCAATTCCTATCTGATTTTTGCAATATCAAGACTTGCTGGATGACTTGTTCCCTCCATTTCTTTTTAGCTATGTAGCACAGCAGTTAGTTTCAGCATCTCTCTGCTGGAACACTGGCAGGGTAAATAATAGACATATTTCTCAGCAATCCCAACTCCTTTCTTTAAATACTCACACCACAGATTTTTCAACATGACATTTGGGGAGATACTGTTATTTATATAAGAACATATTCATTCTGAGATGGGATACGGGACTTAACAAAAGTTATTACACAATGTGGTGGCAGTGAAAGACAGCTGAACACAGTCTACTAAACACTAAAATGTTGGAACTTACAAGCTTTTTTCCAAGTCAGAAAAAACCAGAGATTGTTAAACTTTAAATCCACCTTTAGTAATCTTAAATGGGAAATAGAGAAGACAGTCTTTTATACCAAAAAAAGGATGAGAAAGTATTTTCAAATGGATTTTCAAAGGTACTAAAGGAGTTAGGTGCTCAAATCTCACGGGATGGCATAAGTAGATTCTGTAAGCTTCACTGCAAATTACAGCTGTAATGTCCATAAAAGAAGGCATATTTTGCAGCCAAGGCACTTAACTAGGACTTTGCAGATTTGGGATTCATGCCTGGCTCTGTCGAAATCTGCAAGCCATTTGCCCTCTCTGTGCCTCAGTTTCTCTTTCTGTGTAGCAGCACTGAGGCTGCACAGAGAGGTTCTCACGATGCAGTCATTGTAACTGTGTGGGGGACACACACGTTTATTTAATTTACAGTAATTTTTGAGAACTAGAAGTAAGAAGTGAGATTGAACATAAGACTTACTATATATGCATAGAAGAATAGTCATAATGCTAATTACTCAGAAGAACAAGAAATAAAGCAGTACTTACTGCTTCCCTGGTAAAAGTATGTCATAGAAGTGATTTCCTCAGAACTTTAAATAAGGCAAGTCTTTCCCCCTGAACAGGAAAATCCTAGTCATTATTGTGGTGAAATAGCTTCACTCTATGAAGTAATATCTAACCTCATTTTAAAAAGTCAGGAACACAGAGAAAATGGGAATGTGCGTGATGTCAAACATTAGTAGCACATTGTGAGAGTGGTCACAGAAGCAATGCCTGGCTGCTTGGTATCACCGTCAGCAGGGCCAGGCAAGCTCAGCAGAACAATAAAGTAACTGAAATTGGAGCTATACTCATCTATAGACTATGCTGAACATGAACTGGGACTTCAGGTCTCTTAGTTTTGCTGTGATGCCAAGTTTTGGGCTTCGAAACCATAAAAGATGCAGATTTGCCTGATAGTGGGTGCATCGGGTGGGAGTGGGGATGACTCAGCCCAGCAGTGAACACATGCTGAGGAACCAGCTTTTGGGCCCTCCAGACAAGGCAGCACCATCACTCACCCTCCAACTCGCTAACCCAAATCTAATCACTGAGAGAAGGTCTTGTCTGTCCTCCTCCCTGCAGCTCTCCAGGGAGGCTATCCCTGGTGTGGACATGCATCAAGGGACACTTTCTAAACCTACGTGCTACTCATGAAGGAAAGGTAAAATGTTTCCTTTCACCCTTGTTAGTCCTGGCTGCTGATGCACTTTGGTGCTCCGGTTTTATTGAGGCAGACCTCAGGCTGTGCCCTCAGGGCTGCTTGGCAGCAGGACTGAGAGAAGGCACTGCAGCAGTGCATCTGTGATTTGGGGGTCATCACTTGCCACAATGCCACCGAGGCTACTCTTCTCCTGGTACCTTCAGTAGATCCATACATGGATTCTTCAGAGGAAAATATGTAGAAATCTGTTGAAGAGAAATGCTGAATTAAAGTAGCCCACAGGAGCAATCCCTTAACAAAGCCAATCCAAAACCACTGCAGAAAGATTTTGCAACCACTCAAGACATGCTAGTTTCTCTGCTCCATTAGTCCCCTTTACTTGGGTCAGCTACATCTCAACAGAATGGTAATTTCTCCTAAAATTTCTCCTGATATATTCAACACACAACTCATATATGCTTTTATTTTTTTCTTCCACAGTGTTCTGGACTACATTAAAATAATTTTGTCCTCACTGGGGACATCTCTGATTACTCACTTCTAGTTTAGTTCCTCATTTGTGTTTAGGGAGGGAAGGGGTTCAAACTAGAAACCAGAATCTTCAGGGAGAATGCAGATTTGGGACTTGAATTGCCTTCTTAAGTAAATGATCCTGCAACCACAGACCTTCCTCCAGAGGAGACATGGGGATCACCATAGTCATGGCTTACTATCAACTAACTGCCCTGGTGTTTCTCTTTGCCTCAACACCATGGTCCTGAATTTACAGCTTAGCTGAAACATAAGCAAAAGGGAAATCATGCCAGTTTTCTCTGTGTCCATATTAACCAGGATTTTAAATACCTTTGTTTCTGCAAGGGATTTAAGCCATTTCTCCAGATCCCTCTTGAAGTGCAGTGTGTTAAATTTCAAAGGCACATTAGGTTTTCTTCCTGTCTCTGGTGTCCAAACAGGATGAATCTGCATAAAAGGATGTCCACAAATGAGAAAATAGGACCAGGTCCACTGATACCATTAGCTTATGCATGAGAGAGCTGAGTGGGCAGTTCATCTGCTGTTTCCTTGTATTTAGGCCAGCTCTAACTTTTGGCACTTGTCCCAGCATAGATGAAAACATTTTGGGTATTAACAAGGTATAGCTGGAATTGAAAGCACAAGAACTGCAAGAGACACCCTATATTCCCTGGATGTTTTTCCATCTCAGCTGGAGAAAGCAGATCTAATTCTCACCCCTTTACTCTACTAAAATGGTTCAAATTGGAATGCAGAAAGGAAAAAAAAAAAAGCAAAACAAAACAAAATACTATAGAACCGCAGCCCGTAGATAAACAGTTATTAGGATTACCAAAACAAAGAACTTGAAGGTAGTGTGTAGCTTTGAAGGCAATCAGTTCTCTGGAAGAGCCAGATATTTCTTAGAACTTGCTTAGAAATAGGTACCAGTGGCCTTGAGTCTCCTGACAAACCAGTATAACCATTTCACATTCCATCAAGTGGGCTGCAGTTCTTTCCTCTGTGCTGCCAGGACCAGAACCATTCGTTCATCCAGCCACAGTTTTCAGATCTTCAGCAGGAGACACCTCTCTGGAGCTCCTGTGAACATCCAGTTGCATACCCTCCTCATTTCTGAGCACATTCCTGACTGTGTGTGGACCTCTGCAATGTTCAGAGCATGAACCAGATGAACTCCAGCTGGTCATCCACACCTCCATACATCTCACACACGTACATGGAGACAGGATTTCATCCGACATATAGAATCATAACTCTGCCTTTGATACTCAGGCCTCCATTTGGAAACCCTGTTCCCAAATAATTTATAAGTAACTGGCAGAAATAGATTGATATAAAACATGAGAGTAAAATGAATTATAATGTCAAGTTAATAAAAATGCAGAGGTACTCATGCCTGGCAGGAAAGCATTGAGGGGTGAGCCCACAAGATGGGGGGTTACTTTGTGTGTATGTTTGGAGGTCTTAAGCACCTCGGGGTACCCTGGCAGACTCCACTGAGGAACTCCAGCAGCGGGAACACCTTTATACCCCTCCTGCCCCCTTTATAAAAAGACACATTAATCTCCTCTGTGTATTTATGGCAGCCTTTACTAGCTGCATTGAAACAGTTCACCTTGAGATTTGGTTCAATCACAGCAAGTCCCCTGAGTTTTTTCCCCAGCTGTTAAGAAAGAAAAAAGATATTTGAACACTCACTTCAGGAAAGCTGCAGACAAAGGCATTACCTCTTCCCAGATGTGGATTCTGCCTGACTTTGAAGTGAATCTATTGAGCCATCCTTGAGACTGTTCTTCATGTTCTGGCATTATGTTAAACTGTTAATTGTCCTACTTTCCAACATAGTGCGCATTAGAGTCATTAAGATATACAGCTGTGGCAAGTTTTTCTCTCTAGTTATCCAGTCTACTTTAAAAAGACATGTATTATCTGAGTCTCTGAGGTCTTGAGTATTTTCACCTGTCCTGTGAAAACGTGCCATTTATCCTATTGGAGGTAGAAATCAGGCTCAAGATGTTCCCCGGAATGAAGAAAGATTCACGGGTGAAAAGCGTAAAATAATACAGGATACACAAATACTTCAATGTCTTAAATTTTAAGGGAACATAGTCACTTTTCTGGGAAGTTGCAGATGCACTTTAAAATGTTATAGTGTACTTTAGCTGACCAACTCCGTACCGACAAGCTCATTGATGTTAAGAGTAAACAGGAGCATTCTTTCAGTGGTTAAAAGCTGTAGATAAGTGTTGTTTTCTCTGGAATAGTAGCACTTTTCCAAAACACTCTGCTCCAGGCCATGCTCTCCCAGTTTTAATACAGCACAGTCCACTAACAGGGATACTGAATACCACTAATACGGATTTAAGGGATACTGAAATAAGTCTCCTGCATCTTCCTCAACTGAGATTAGAATCTAGCCCTAAATTTATAGCTCAACATTAGCTCAGTATTACAGTTTTGTTCTCATTTTTTAACTAGAAGGTCTGTTATGTCCCCACAATTCTCCTGGCTGGTTCACAACTAGAGAAATACGTAAGAGGTCAGAAAATTTATTTCACCGCTTCAACAAGAAATTAATATAATTGATTAGCCACAGTATCTCAAGGCTTAGATCCATGCTTTGCAGAAGAAATTCATAATATCCTGAAAGTTGAAATCCTGAAATATCATTTCACTGCTGTGAATAAGACCAAATCAGCTATTCGCTGCACTCAGTAAAGATATAGTACAGTGAACAGAATGATAAGCCTAGCTCGCTGTTAGCACTGTAATGAAAGCACCAAACCATGACAAGGTTAATCCCTGCCATTAAGAGTGACTATAACACACCTTGTTGATATTAATAAGGTCTTTGAGCTTTATTTTATAAAAGGCTTAATAAGTCATAGTGGGAAGTTGACCCAAATATGCTGCTGATGCTTTTCTGTCATCGTATGATATGCCTACTTTGCAACTGGTCGAGTAGGATGCTCTGTAGATCCTGTTCCTTAATCAGAGATTAAAGCAGCTATCATGGTTGTAGATATAGAAAACTCTAAGAAATAGTGTGAGTCTTACAGAGTTTTATAGTGTCATTCAAGACCTGTGCTGAGACCCACAGCACAGCCTCTGGAACTCACAATCAGGATCATAGCCTCTGCACCCTTTCTTTCCTGCATTCCATTTCATTTCTCTGCTATAAAACTGAAATCTTGTCAGCATTACAGTTTTACTTAATCCATTCCTTTACTGCTAATAAGATGGCAGGATCTTTAATGGCTACTCCATTGACATCTAGCAAGACTAAAATCCCTAACAGAGCAAAGCATGTGCTTGAGTAGTCACCCAAGAAGAATAAACTACCAAAGCTCTTACCAAACTTCAAGTGAGGAGTGGTTTTACATGCAGAATTATAAAAAAAAAAGCAAATATTTCCTAACAAATGGTATATTCGGTGTTCTTAGGGTTTGAGGGCTTGTTGATTTTTCCCTGAAGTCTTATTGGGTGTTCTTTCTGTTCAAAGCTGTTCCACAAGCAATTCACATAAGTAGTCTGCAGATTGTTCACAAGCAATTTAAAGGACGTGTCAACAAACTGGCAGCTAAGACCTGTTAACTGGTTTTAACTGAATGTATCAGACGCATTATATTCTACTGGGTTTTCCCCCTGTAGTTAAATTACTGATATATATTCACATCAGTTTTAAGGTGCAAGAACAAAGTTATTCCTGACTTTTACACCAGCCATTTGAAAGAGAGCTTCCCACAAAGAACAGTGAAGCCAAGTTGTCATCCTTAACCAAACTTCCCCAAAAAGTCATCACTTCAGTACTGTAAAGTAATAAATTAAAACCTTGCTATGGGTAGGTACTGAGAACAGCAGCAGCAGCAAAGTGGTTATATGCTACCACAACTCCTTGCTGCATTCGTGTCCCAGCTCACTTGTATCTTCTCTATTTAATTCTGAGAGCTCTACAGACATGTATCACATAATGCTTAATGCAATAGGGTGCAACTTGTGGCCATGCAAATATTAAATTTACTGCTCAGTGAAATACCTACCAACAACCATGAGTATTTTGCTGTGAAGATGAACAAAAAAATGAAGATTACTAGAGCTGAGAAGAAATCTTGGGTTGTGTTTGTTTCTCTGTTTGTTTGGTTGGGTTTTTGTTTGTTTTTAGGCAAGCAACTTTCTTGGTAAGCTTAACCCAGCAGGAAGCTAAAGACCAGCAGCCACTCACTCACTTTCCCCTGCTCTCAGTGGGTTGGGGTAAAGAACTAGGGCAAAAAAAAGTAAAATTTGTGGGTTGAGATAAAGACAGTTTAATGAGACAGAAAAGGATGAGACAATAACAATAATAGAATTAGAATGTAGAAAACAAGTGATTGCTCTCCACCCACCAGTTGATACCCAGCAGTTCCTGAGCTGCAGCCTCTGACCACTTCCCCTCGTTTACTAGTTTAGCATGATGCCATATGGCCACATGGAAAATCCTATTAGCCAGTTTGGATCAGCTGACCCGGTTGTGTCTCCTCCCAGTTCCTTGTGCTTCCCGGTATATTAGCCGGTGTGATAGTGGGAGAAGCTGCAAAGCCCGTGACTAAGTGTAAAAATTACTTAGCTGAATCATCAATGTGTTATCAACATTATTCTCATACTAAATTTAAACCATAGCATTATACCAGCAACTAGGAAGAAAGTTAACTTTATCCCAGCCAAAACTAGGACAGTAGTTGAAAGTAGAAAAGCTTCAGCTTCTTGGTTCACAAAATAGAAGTAAAGCTAGCACACAAAGGTGACTAGATGACCTTAGCCAGGGTAACATTTTCTCACATCCTATTCTCGAACGTTTGCATGATCTTGCTCTTGTTGTGTTCTTGATTTCTTCCCTCCCTAGCAGAAAGTCAAAAGCACTTTTCTGATGTCTTTTTGGCTTGTCATGAATCCTGCTCAAAGGTACACCTTTCATAATTATGGCCTTCTTATGAGAGAAAGGTTTATGAAGTGTATTTTTAAGCGGTTTCTGAAGGCTGTATGGTAGGTCTTTGTCTCCAGGGAAGCCCATTTCAGCCCCATCTCACAGTGCCATTAACATAGAAGCCATTTCTTGGGATACTCAGGGAACATAAAATCAAGGAATACATATACCAGATCGGGAATGGCAGCTGCAATGCCCTTAGCTTCGCTGGCTTGTTACTAGCAATCTTTGATTCTGAGTGTGTGAAATATTGAGTGCAAAATGCCACAAATCATTGCTAAAATATTTATGAACACAAAGATGTAACGATAAGGTTTCTGGTGCTGTTATCATGATGAGCAACACTATGTATGCGACCTCAGCACAGCTCGCTCAGTGCCACTGTAATTTCTGTTCAAAAATTATTCATCCCAGCAGAAGGTCATGCCATCTCAGTGGGTTGTCATGAATTTCCCAGGCAGTGTGTGAGCACGTGTTTGGATTTAATGAAAAAAGCCCACTCCCATAAGTTAATGGTAGAGGTTGTTACAAGGTCTAAGCAAAGCAATTATTTTAAACTACAAGCCAACAAAACATTCTTTTTGTTTGTTTTTCTCAGAGTTATCCTTGACTTTCGGAGCTGGAAGACAGCTACACGCAGGAGGGCAGCCAGACTAGTCAAGGAGGACTTGCAATTAGTTTCCAAAGCCCCTCTGAGTAGTATAGGGAGTGCATGGACACCCCTCCTGAGGCTTTGGTGAGGAATAAGGTACCCATCTATACATTTTAAACAGGATCTGCCCCCAAGTTCACCTGCTATATCAAAGGCAAATCCTGATGGGAAACAAGCAGGAAATGAGACAATGCCAAAGATAAGGTTATAAAGGAAACTTTGGGGGGGAACAACATGAGCAGCCAATAACTGGAGACCACATCTGCCTGATGGAAATCCAGTGAGTAAGATTTATCTTTCCCAGACAGTGCTGAAGAACAAAGAGAAAACTGAAATGCTTAGAGATATGCAGGAACTGGGAACAGGGGTTTTCAGCACGCACACAGAGGAACCCAGCAAAAAAGAGAAGGCTTTTTGCCATACCCAGAAGTGGGAGCAAGCAGGGGGAGAGAAATATGCAATTGTGTTATCCTTTTGCTGTGCATAGAAGTAGAGTTTTGTTGAAAAAAACCCTTTTTTTTCAGAGATGCTTTATGCAGGTGTCAAACATTGACATCTGCGCTAACCCAGACAACAACAAGGCAGAAGTGACCCCCAAATCGTGTACTAAGAAGGTTCAAACTAAGTAGAGTCACTATGGCTTAAATTCAGACTGCTTCATCACCCTGACAGATTCCTCATGTCTTGCTTCTGCTCCTGCTCCAGCCTTCACATGAAGTGAAATGGGTACAGAGGTGCCCAACGGCAGCTTGAGATCTCTGTGTCCTGTCCATGGGTTCTGATTGTTTCTCAGAGGAATCACTGGCTCGGCTCATGAAATGGATTCATTTGACTGGTTGGTTCTCCTGCTGCTCCTGGTACTGGATTTCCCGACACTGCCAGCCCTGCAAGAGTGATGAGGCTGGTCCCCTGAGGCAGCTTCCATAGCTGTTGATGGCAGCCTTCCTCACAAGTCCAGTGTCAGGCTTCCAAGGGTGAGAAGAGAAGACAAGAGGTGGAAAAGGAAATTCAGGAAGGAAAAAAAAAAAAAATTAAAAAGTGGGGAATAAAAGAATAAAGGGGCGAGCAGAGAGACCTGTGTGAAAGGAGACTAAGAAAAAAAGATAGCATTCCATTTTTCATTTTAGTCCTCTTCTTTGTCTCCCACCTGTTTCTTTTTAAACATTGCAGTGTTACTGTGACACTGAATAGCCATCATAATACCCTTGTACCTTTGCACCTTCAGACATAATGCCTGAGACCTGTATTTTTTTGTCATCTAAAACCAACCGAAAATAAGAACAGTATGACAAAAGAAGTAGGATAGGGTTTGTGTTTTAATGCAATAGTCTTGGACAATGCCTAAGGCTTCCAGACTGTCTTACAGAAACCTGGAGTGTCACATTTGCTCTTCAGTCGTGTCTTACAAATTGAATATAATATGGCCTTTCTCTTGTCCAGAAAACTGGTTGTAATAACTCTTCCTTTTTTTTTTTCCCCCCCAAAGTTTCTGATGCAGTGTGACATGGAAGAAATAAACTTATGCCTGCACTGGGGACACATGGATACCATACCAGGTGGAGCATACACATGCATGCAGATTGCAAAGCTGGTCCTGGGTCACTCTGCCTGAACGTCACCATCAAATGCTTCTTAGTGCCCCATTTCAACTTAGATTGACTAAGTAGTCAAAAGTCTAATTTTAGTTATTTTGATGTAAATCTAGCTAATTTTATTGTGGTACATATAGTTACTCCAAAAATGAGGGTAGAAGAATTTCCTCAAAATTTTGCCCAGAAATATTTCCAGCTGAGATGAACATAATATAGTTTAAAAGGTTGACTGTAATGTTAGGTTGTGATGCTCATAAAAATTACTTTTAATTCCTTTCTTTGATCTTCAAAGTCAGTTTTTCATTGGTGTATCTCAGGTTTTATGTTCTCTTCCCAGTATTGATTACATACTTAATTTCCAGTAGATTAAAAGGTTTATTCTTGTTAATCTATTTTCTACTGGTTTAATGGATTTGGGCATAACAAATTCAGAGATGGTCAGACCCCAAAATATGTGCTTAAAAGTATATAAAACATTCTAATCACGCTGCTCCAAAATTCCTAATTAAAAGTCTATTTTTCCTTGATGTAAAAAGGGAACAGTTAAATATCAGCATTCATATCAAATGAATCTTACTCCAGTGAATTTAGCACAGATTTAAATAATGAGATATGTTACACTTCAGTGTAAAATTATGAGAAAACTGATGAGAATTGCAAAGTTGGGCAGTTTATTCTAATTTGGCAATACTGGTCATGCAAATCCCAGTCATTTGGCATGATGTCAGAGAAAAGCTCCTGATAAAAACTGCTGCTGCTCAAGCTGATATAAAGCAAACATAGTAAATATAGTGCCATGTATTGCTTAAGCAAAGCAGGTCATATCTGAATTTTCTACATAACTCAGGTCATATCTCAGGAGATTTACTACAAACTTACTGAAAGGTTTTTAGCTGTAGCCTGGTAGGATGTGCAGCCTTCCATTCTCTAAGCACTGTATGTATGCCTGAGGGAGGTTTTGTTGACTTGAATAGATTTTCTCCCAACTGGTACCAGCCTAAGTGAAAGAATCAAGCTCTGCATGTAGACATTCTGCTGGTTAACTAAAAACCTGAGGGACAATTGGATGATGACATTCATCATATTTTCTCCACCCCTAAGATGTTGTAAGATATGATCAAATGCAATGCAGGATGCTTAATCTTATTTGCATATTTCCCCATCATTTTATTCAAGATGCTGGAAAAAAAAGTTGCATGAAGCAGTTATCTCTTTTCGCGGATAACAAATGTAAACTATTTTAAGGTGTGTTCAAGGACAGTTCTGCTTATTTCAGACTTCCTTTGGTGGTTCAGGCTTTGCAGTTTTTTCAGCCTCAATTGTTATGCAGGACATTGAAAGCTATTGAAAATTTCATAACATTTGTACTTGAGAGGCATGCAAGTGTAGTAGTACAAGTCTGATTACTTTGGTTTAAAATATATTAATGCTAAAGATTATTTTTTTAAATGTAATTCATTTCTGGCTTACTTATGATGACTTGCAGAGTGGTTAATTACTGCTTGGAGGCAAAAATTGTGGCACAGAGGTCATTAAAAAAAAAGAAATATTTAGGGAGTGCAAAAAAAGGGCAGGGTTGGGGTTTTTTTTAGATCTGGTTACTTTGTCCAGAAGGGGATACATTTTTATAGCATGCATAAAGCAGAAATATTTATCTTGAAGCAAAACCACACTGTTTTCCTTTCTGTTTTTAGAACCAGCCGTTTGATTGCTCTATAATGTTGTTAGACAGATCTTTCTTTGTTACTGTTTTCTATTTCAGTATTTTCCCTGCCATTGAACTGGAAATTTTAAGGTTATTTGTCTTAATATTATAGGTAACTCTCAGCTCTCCCTCAAATTCTTTTCATGATACACAAAGAAAATTTCCTGAAGAAAATGTGGTGAAGCTGTAACAAAAATTGAAAAAAATCTGATTTCTTTTTGTTTTAATTGCATTAACTTCATATTCCCTCAAAATAGTCTTGAATTTGACACCTGCCATGTTAATCCAGCACATTTCCTCTCATCAGCATCATGCCCAAACTTGACTGCCTCCTGTTTCCCAGGAAACCTGTAAGAAACTGGTTGAAACAAAAGCACCTTGCAAACTCTGATCCAACAAAGTAATTCAGGTTTTTAGGTGAGCACCTCAGCCTAACCATAAACCAAGCAAACAAATTTGCTGTCTCAGAGATTTGATTAGAAATGGGGTTTGTTACTGCCTGCCTGAAAGCTGGTAAAACACAGAGGCAGAGAACAGGACTGTTACATCAACTTTGTTAATGGAAACCAAGGGAAAATAATTTTCTCAAACATATGAGAGCCCAAACAGCTTATTTTTTAATGGGAAACATAAATACTCATGCTTCTTGGAGTAAAATAGAGGTGTTGAATTTTGAGAATTCAACAAGAAAAAATGTGTGTTTCTGGTTTAAGTGCTCAGATTCCTACCCAGAAAAACACCCCTTGTAGTAGATATTTATCACTCCATCTGGATTGCATGCAATTAATAGTCTGCTTTTTTTTTTATTTGCTTCACACAAAAAGGCATTTTTCTCCATGGTTTTCTATTTAATCCAAAGTTTAAATCAACGTGGCTGACAACAGCAGAGAGCCCTGCCTTCCTCCCAGAGCACCTGTTTGTTTCCCAGGTTCTATCCACCAAGAAGTCACTTCTCAGTGTGCTGGGCCATAGTCCATCCTCAGTAAACTGAAGCAAAAATGAAACCATTGGAGATTTACCTGACTTCTTGATATCTCAGAGTAGTCACTTTTTATTAATTTGATTATTTAAGGCTAAAGCCTTTATGAAAAACTGGGTTCTAACAGGCTCTGAAATAGATTTTGCTTTAATTAGGCACTTGCCTCTCCCATGAGAAGAGATACGCATTCACAGATGCACTTTTTCTACATTTCTAGGATATTTCTCTCTGCTGGCACAGGCTCCTCAGTTACAGGATTATTTTGTGTGCATGTGGGATGAGCTACATATATTATGATTTCTTATTTTACCTTTTCCCCACATATTTTATATGTACCTTACTATCACCCAGGAATAGCAATACAAGGTCATATTAAAAGTCCAGTAGCTCGTTCTCCTCTGTGATTGGAGCCAAAAGTAGATGCTTAGTATAAAATTTAGGATTTAAGGACAGCAGGGAGCATTACGTCCCCATTATACACTCTCAGTTTCCAATTTTCTGTACTCAGAGAAGTCAGCATGACTTAGAAAATACAGATAAATGCACACAGAGGACTTCCAGTCATTACATTTGTTTTAATCTCTGAATATTCCAGACTTGCATGACTTGCAAGGATAAGAAGAAAAACAGCTCTCTGCTGCCACTATGGGAGAAAGGGGAAGAGCTAACTTGGGCATACCCTATTTATGTAAACTAAATTCAGCCAAATACACGTATGCTTCCTGTTGTATTTTTCAAAGGGATCTTAAATGGCACATGAAAATGTATTTCTTAAAGGGGGACTGAAATGCACCCTGTAACCACATAGCACCCCAAAGCTGCACTCCCATGCACCCAAGAAGTTGTAGGCAAGTGTGAAAGAAATACCACCAGTATGTTACATCAGATTTTCATTGTTAGGTTTCTAATGCCTTGAAGTTGAAAAGATCAGGAAGAAAAACTTATTTCCACAATCACTATCACTAGGTTGCTTGACAGATTAAAATGAATTTCCTTGAACTGAGTTATGTGCTCTGACCTGGTTCATAGACTGACTTCATTATATTTTGATTTCTGCCTGCAGAGCTCATCTTGCAAACATGTAATTTCAATAAAATTATTTTTCTCTTCTTACTGTCAATACCTCCCACTGACTGTCAAAACCATTCCTTACCAATTATATTTCATATTCTCAGAGGTGCATGAGTTGTCATGTTACACACACACAAGTCTTTATCCCCCTTTCCCATTTTTACACATACCTTTTATTTTCCTCCTCCTCTCTTTCTCTTCCATGCAGCTCTGAGGGGACCAATTCCATCATTAAGACCCCAGTGATGTTGCATGTGGAGGGGACGGAGTGCAGAGCACCAATCTGATGTGTGATGTACGCACATGTGTGCAGCCTCAGGAAGCCCATGCTCAGCTGAGCAAATGGCTTCACAGCAGGGCTGTCAGCCAGGAACTAGAGATTTGTGTTTGTCCAGAAACAAAAAAAAAGGTAAAAGATACAGAACTATGCTTTCTGCATGTAATTCAGTATATTTGGATTAAGCCAAGAGCTTTAAACAGCTTTTAAGTCCAGATGGTGAGAACATTCATGTATGTTTTGATATAGAATTTTTAACAACAAACCCAACAACAAACAACTGTTTCAGTTCAGGAGATGTGCTGGAATCCCTCAAGTTTTCATTTTCATCATCTTGCCTTGGCCCAGGAAGCACAGGACTTGAACTCAGACGGCCAAACTTATTTTGTTTCCTTGGCATGGAATTTACATCGATGCCCAAATGATAATTTTTGTACTCAAATATGGGAAGAACAGAGATACTCTAAAGCAGAATATATATGCCTGTGAGTTCTTCAGGGATTACACAGGGGGTCTGCCAGAAGCCTTTAAACTCTGTTATTATTAGAATAATTTCATAGGTCCATGTATCCAGCTGCCCACTCGTGATTTTATCAAGAATCTCCCGGTAGCAGACACAACATTCTCTTCTGGCTTCTGGAGATTACATGACAATTTCTACTTTCATTTATAATGAAAAAAGCTCCCAAGTTCACAGAGAAGATCTTGAAACCGGGAACAAAATATAAGCAGGAAATAAAAAGACCACATTTTTTAAAATTGATTTTGAAGTCTGTCTCACCAGAGTCTGAAGGCGTCCCTTATGATTTCAGGCTGGTGATTACTGCAAGCAGTTAAGGCTTAGCTCTGTGGCTGGCTCTGACCCCTGCAAATTTGTACAGAGCTGGGATTTAGGATCTTGGCTCTTGGTCTGACTAATCTAGGAAATAAAAGACATGTAATAAGGAAGAAAGTACAGCTAGGGAAACAAGACATCTAGTACTCATTGAGGGACAAAGCCAGAATGAGGGATGAGCCCTCAGCAGAGACAGAAATGGTATCAGTATCTTGGTCACAGTACACCTGGCTGTGGTCCTTACCAGCCATTAATCGCTTTGGGATTCTTCAAGATAAAGGGGCTTCCCTGAGTACCAGTTATCATTACTGAACCATGCAGATCTGTTTTCACAGCTGGATGCCCTGATGCCCACAGCTAGTGCTGCTTGAAGCAGTGCTCATTCAAGCCACCTGCCAATGCAACTCCACAGATCAGCCAAATGCCAGGATTGAAAGCATGTCTATGCCTTAAAATTAGTTTCTTTGCAATTTAAATTAGATACATCAACCTAATGTTTGATGTCCTTCGTGACAGTTTGAAGGACATCCCAAAAAAAGAAAACCCTGTCCAGACAACGCTGGCACTTTATACATTGACAATAAATCTCCCCATATCTTAATTTGCAGTATGAGGAAAAATAGCAAAACTTAGAGAAAGGTAATTACTTTCTACATTGATAAGAATCTCCTTTGTAAAACAGGAAAACATTTCACTCTTTTCTGACTAAAACCATTCTGAAAGTGCTTATCTCAAAACCCCTTTCCCCATTTCATTAAGTGCCAAGATTTTATCAGGCTGAGTCAGATGAAGACCAAGGGGCAGGAGAGGCCTTCACAGAGGAAGTAGGTAAAAATGCATACCTCCCATTACCCAGTTTGAAGTAAAAGGGAGTTGGCCTGCTTTTAGCCTTCCTTTGGTAGTTTTGGCATTTGCATGTCTAGGAGTGACCTCCTTCCTCCTTCATGGAGAGTGCTGACTGAAGGAGGTTGCTTTGGAGGATCAGGGAGGCATTCTTCCAGCTAGGCCCATATAGACCCTCAGCTCATCCCATCTTCTTCCTAGGGCCACAAAGGCACAGTTAGGGCGTTAGATTTCAAAGTGTAACACTCCCATTAAAGCGCCTCACAGAGCCATTTCGCTCAACACACTTGTGGTTGCTGCCCAAACTGGAGTTCAGTGCACCACGACAAGATCTGGAGATGGAGATGTGCACATAGGTTTGTTTATGATACCACCCTGCTGGGAACTCAGTGAACTCATGCTCTGGAGCAACTTGGAAAATAGCTGGTGCATCAGTTTAATAAACTTGCAGCTTATGTTGTCTTCAGTTGCATATGTTTGGATCAATGTCTTACTGTTCAACCTATTTCTAATGTGTTAACTGGAAACTGCACTTATATTTCACCTGGTTTGAAAGCACAGCTATGTACTGTATTTACTGCCGCTCAGCACTTTTTCTCTGAATCCTCATCCATTTCCAGGCACTGCAATACCCTCTTTGCCCTTGCCAAGTTTGAAAGTTAACAGAGCTTTTCTTCAGTGAGTGGCAGACTCATTGGCTGTCAGTCACCAAATGGATGTGATAAACATTTTTTTAACAAAAAAGTTCTGAAAAGATAAATTAAATTAATGCTTTACCTTAGCTTTGGATTGTTCACTGAAATTCAGCTAGGACTGAGCCTTAGGTGAATTTGTATACAGGGACACAGCACATTCAGGGGAGAATCCCATTTCCAGGGATTACAGTAGGAATGAGATGCCACCTGTCCATGGTGTCTGGGCAGTATGGGGAAGCTGGCCCTGCTAGCACAAGGCTGGTCCTGTCCGGCCAGGGCACACACATGCCTCCAAGAAGGCATGTGGTATTTTTACCATAGGCTGTCTGAGAGGAGGAGGTTTGGTTTCCAGGTCAGTCTCAACTTGACTGCCTTCACTGCCTGACTTCTGTGGCCAGGTTAACTTTGTTGCAATCCATTACCTATACATGGTTAGGGAAAAATTCTCCTTTATGCTTCATATTCCAGGGAATGAGTGAGTGTGTAACAGCAGAATCCTGCCCCTCCCCATCACAGAGCATAACCAGAGACAGCAGGGACGGCACAAGTTCTGACCAAGAGCTGCTAATTATCTTGTGGTCATTCATAAGCAGCACTAAAGTCAAACTTATGAACTTCTGCACCCACAGGTTCTTTGCCCAGTCTTATAAAGGACTTGATTTCATTCCCAAAGGCTTCCAGGACTCAGCTTCTCAGCCTGCCTATCCCCTGCTATGCTGACAACTATTTTTTCCTCATCCATGTATTCAAAGCAGAAGCTAAGAATGCAAAGGTTATTCACTTCCAAAAGCCTCTCTCCATGGACAGGTCTGTGATGTCTCTCATGATGAATAGCACCATGCTGGCATGCAAATTTGCTAAATGTAACCAAGGAAACAGGGTCCTTACTTAATACCATACACTTCTCAGAGCATTTGCTGGAGGCAGAATAGCATCTCTGGTATCTGTATGCTGTCACTCACCTCTGGGAATGCAATGTAAAAATAATTATATATGTATAATGAAGAGTAGGAAAAAAAGGTGTTGTATGTAAATACATACAGACAGTCCTCTCAATGAATGGAATTATTTCATCAGGAAAGCTGATGGAGCAGAATAACAGTACTGATTTGGTTTTGATTCCCAGTGGAAAGCAGAGTAGATTCATAGGAAATATGCCACTGCTTAGGCCATCTAGGTAAAAATTTTTTGTTAACATGTGTCTGGCCATGTGGAAAGGTTTAACAGTTTGGGAGGGGAGCAAGATTATGGCATTTGTGGACGTTAGTGCTATTTTAAACAAAACAAACAAACAAACAAACAACTTGAAATTTTGAGACAGCATGAATAATAGAGGGCTGATGAGTGGAATTATGAGTTAATGAATAAAAGCTTGATGCTGCCCTGATGTGGAACTCATCCATAATATACCCAGACTAGTGCCTGCTGAAGGGGATTATCTGGGACATGAACCAGGGAATATGAACTGTGAAGGAACTTGAAAAGGGGTGAAGCTTATGCCTGGGTTTGGGTGATGCTCATGGTCTCTGTGGATGCAGCACACCTTTCATAGGTTTTTGTTCCTCGTGTTTTCTACCATGCCAGCACTAGGCCATGCTTAACAGTCCACTTCCAGCCTAACCACCTCTAGCAAAGCCATAGCAGGACAGGACAACAAAAGGACTACGCTCACCTGTGAGAAGAGCAGAGTTCATTCCTTTTGGGAAATCTGTGCTGTAGACATGATGTCAGTGTGGGTCAAGCTAACAATGAACCTTTGAGAGCAGTCAGAGTGGCACAGCACAGAGACAGGAAGCCACTCAAGAGCTGTGAAGATACAGGGTCAACATGCAGTTCTAGGGTGGCAGTGGGACAGGGGAGGAGACCATGCTGGAGTCAGCAAACATAGAGGAAAGAGACAAGGGGTGATTGTGTGTTGCAAATGCATGGAAAGAGTTAGGTCTTTCAGAATGAGCACATTTTTGACAAGAAAAATTACTAAGTTAAAATAAAAAGCAGGTAGGCAGGATCCTCTTGTCTTCTCTCAGTCCCTGACATTCGTCTCCTACCTCACTGGGTTCTTCATTAAGTTCTTTAGGTTTAGAGGTCAGGGCTCCACTCTGCTAATCCTAAACCCAAATGTTAAAAATCTTTTAGACAGAAGTAACATTCTACCCCATACTCAATGGACTGTAATATAAAGAATCTCAATCTATATCTATGAACAGGACATGAATAAATGAAGAAACACACATAATATCATTGACGATGAATGGAAACATTTTAGCTGTTTCAAGTGAATTGCAAAAAAGTTCAACCATTCAATACATTTTGAAGGAGAACTGCAAAACCTGAATATCCCCCTAAAGCTTCTGGAAATTTATCTAAAGTATTCCAGAATGCTGATGGTAGGAAATATCGGGCAAAAATGTCTTCCTATGATTTTCAGTATTTCCTGACTTCCTTTAAAGCAGAAGTACCAAAAAAATACCTGTGGTGTTTTCATAATTCCAGTTTTTCTGCCACAGATTCCAAAAAATGCCAACATGAGAAAAAACATATAAATTAACCCTATTCCTAACTGCGAAAAATGTCATATTTGAAAAGCTCAAGTTAAATGTTACTTTCTGTTACGTGTGTTGTTTGTGTCTCCATGATTTTTCTGACAATCCCAACGCACTTTATACCAGCTGGACTTCTGGAATTTGTTTTTTGCACATTGTGTTTTCTCAATTCATTCTCTGAAAAAAGGATCTTACATAGAACACAGATACTTTTCTTATGTGGGTGGTGACCTACTTGATGATGGCCTTCAGGTCCCAATCTATGTCTCAAGCCCGAACAACGGCACAGCTTTTTGTGACTCAAAAGTCAAGCAATATATACTAATTTTGAATGTATCAGTAATCAGTATCACACTGAGTGAAATCCAGCACAGCCCAAAACCTAATGCGTAAGTGCCAAAAACTTTTGGGAGGTTTATGAAATCAAATTGAGCTCCAAGTTCAGCACGTTCATGATGAAAGAGCCTCATGTGGCATTATGGTGTCATTGAGTGCCACCAAGACTGGGTGCAGACTGACTGAATGTGGAGCAACTGGAAAACCTTTTCCACAAGATAGCATTGATGCCAGGATAAAATACAAGGAAGGTGGCGTGTTAGCTAGAGAAAACATAATAGCCATTAGTGATCTATGGGTTTAGGTTATTCTGTGACAGTACAAAAAGTACAGCAGGGAACGATCGGACATTGAAAGAAGAAAATTCAGTAATTTTATAAAAAATAGCAATCCCAGCATCATTGTCACTAAGAAAATCTTTGAAATACTAGACAGATTGACACTTCAGAAGATTAAAGTGACAAGGAGTATTTATTTAAGAAAAGTAAGACAGACATATACAACATAATGAACAGTACCAGCAATGCCAAATAGGTTCTCTTATTTACTTCTTAATTTACCTTGGGCCACATTAGAAGAACATAAAAGTAATGAAGGAAATGTTAGAAGTTAAAATAATGAACACAAATAAAAGCAAACAGTTTTTATAAAAATATTTGTAAAATAGCACTTTCCCTTAAATTATTTCAAACCATTTTAGTGAGGTTAGGCCTCAGACTAACATTTGAGAGGACTACACAAGACGGTGATTTGCAAAGACCATACAGAAAGTTTGTATGGTAGTTGAGAGAAGAACCCATTTTCTTTTTTTCTCACTGTCTCCAGACAATTTAGAATTGAACTGTAGAGTTGCTACTACAGGACATTGTTGAAATAAGTGACACAGAACTTTTCTGCATCTATTAAGAACTTTATATGAGTAGTAAATCAGAAGATAAGACTCTGTATATCTCCTTGTGCAAGCATGTACATGAGTTTAATCACATGTATACCATAGAAAAAGAGGTAGGAAATCCCCTAAGGAAAGAAATTCAAAGGAACCAATCTTACAGGATTAAGTACTTTATAATAGTGGCCATAAATAAAAACTGTTTAATTCATTATAAAAAACCCAAACAAACATGTCATAAGTATTTCTGCAACTATTAATAAATATGATACATACAGACTACAACACTGTGGAAGAGTGAGACTGAAAATGATCCATTGTGAATACTCTGAGTAAAAGCTGGAAGAACTCAGTTGCTTCCTTTTGCCCAAATGCTAACAATAATAGTAGGGGGGAAAAAAGATTGTTATCTTGTGCAAGTAAAAAAGCAATTTAGTGTGGAAATTATTTAAGCTTTGGTGATACACCATATGTTTCAACCCCAATTTAGAACCAGTACTGTTCTTACTGGTAAAGAAGCTACTAAGGAAGAAATTAAAGTGTGTAATTAATGTTACAACATTACATTACACATAAATAATTTCTCTGGCAGGTCATACAATTCACATGCATATTTTATTAGACTGTAAGAAATAATTTTCTGAGTGACCCTGATCTTCCTGCATGCTTTGAAGTTTGAAAGCCAGCAGTATAGCCTATAAGTTTAAAGAAATTTAGAAAGAATTGCAAAGTTAAAAGGTACTTTTGATGTTTGTTCTTTTTCCTCTATCACAAGGGCATTCAATACAGAAGGAGTAGAAAATGTTAATGCCTATGAAATTTCCATAGCAATCACGCTCATTTAACTCTTTCTAATCACTTAATATAAAAGGCTGGAAAGTGCTATTCATTTAGAAGGGGTGTGACGATGGTGGTAGGAATTTCCTATCTTGTTGCCCACAAATTCTTCTCTTACTGTCCTTGCACCCATTGATAGGAGTTACTGCTTGCAATGAGAGTAAGCACCTTCAGCTCTCAAAGTACACAGCAGTTCTTCCTGTCTCTCGAGGTCAGATTCAGAGAATGCCCCTTTGCCCCAGAAGCATCTCCAGTATCTTTGGTCACACAAAAAGCCATCAGATTGCCAGATAACCTCCACTCCTTTGTCCAAACAGCATTATCCTCACCACCCAGACAACTGCATCCACAAACATGCTGCATTGCAATGGGACACATCTGTAGGGCGTAATTGTGGTATGTGGTGGTCAGTCAATTTTTAGTTTCTCTCTTTTAAAGAAAGTCGAAAGTTGAAATCTGGCTGATAAATGGGGCCGGGCTGGCTGTGCTGTGAATACCTTCCCTTTGTCTCACTCACAATTCTTCAAGTCTAATAGGAGCTGAGCCCATATTCTGGCATGTAGCTGAGGAGGAAGTGCAATTTGAGTAGTAAATGAACACCAGCACTGTTGGAAGTTCATGTGAATTTCCCTAAGGACATTCATTTTACAACTGATAAATCTGTATCCATTCAGAACATTTCTGACCAGTAGCCCCAGCAGGTGGAAATGTACCATAGAGTAAATGCCTTGCTGGAAATATTTCATCTTTAGGCGTGGCAATGCCAAAGCTTTGTAGCAATCCATACACTTGACTTTTTGGTGGCTATTCTTGGAAGCATTCTAAGTTTTGAGCTGAGAAGGCAAATGCAGCTAGTGAAAGAAAATATCTCACAGGGAGATTTCAGAGAGCAATAAGTTTGAAAAAGGAATCAAAAATGCCTCAGCAAAGGTTATAAACCCAGCTCTACCCTGTCTCCTGAGCACAATGTTTCAAGCAGTCCCACCCATCTTGTATACTTAAGTGCAATTTCCCATTAAAATTGAAGAGTCAGAGATTAAAGGGGTCGTGGGTTATTAATCTCCACACTGAACTCTATCTAGTACTTAAAGACAGCAAGGAACACACCCACAGGCGCTTGAAATAATCCCTACATGTATGTCATGTGAAATATCATGAGATTTTAAAAAGCACATTTAAATCAATTAATCATAATAGTAATTTCATAAAGGAGATTTCTCAGAAGTATTGATTTAAATTCCTGCTAAACTGTTAAATAAAATTACCTGGCCACCAAAGATGAGGTTTTAAGTCTCCCAGTTGGTGTAACAGTCTCTGTTTGCCAGCTGTATTGTAATAACCGAAAAGTTAACATCTCTGACTTTATAATTATTTGAATTTTAATGAACAAGATGAATTAAATCTTTCAGCTTAGCTGCTTATGCTGTGAACTAGCTTGAGTTCCTGAAAGATAAGAAATATATTGTGCTTATTCAACAGCTTTTCTGCATGGAGACAGAGGGAGGAAAACGAGCCAGGTTTCTGTGGAATTTAAACTCATTATTAAAAAAACTTGATAAGGGTAATTATGAATATGAGTAGTAGAATTAATTATTTGAGTTTGAGAAGAGCTCCAAAATGAGAACATGGTTCTTTTACCATGTCTAGGGACAGTGTGCTTTTTTAAAGGGAGGGTGTCTGTCTGGACAAATTTTATATATATATATATTTATATATATATATATATATGCATCACAATATTATTTCCTTGTAGTCACAGCAGTCTAAAAATACAGCTGAAAAAGTATCAAAGAACGCATAATTTCTGGCAGTTTTAATTCTTTTTTCCTTGTTGCTGAAGCTTTTATCACCCTCACTGGTATCTACATTTTGCACAAAAAATATTGAACATCTTTTAAGTTTTTCCATTTCCCTCAGAATGAAAGGGGTGCTGGTACATTGGTGCAATTTGCCAATAAGACGAGCAAACTAGACGGGAGATAAGTAGATGGTGAAGCTGGCTCATTTCCAGCCTGTAAATTCATCACCAGCATGGCAGATCTTGCAGTCAAAAGTATGAGCTCTTCTATGCACAACAAAATAGAGAAGGATATGACTATTAACATGAATCCATTTTCCTTTTTAAATTCTGCATTCTGCAAGTAAAACAGACACAAGCGTCTCACATACACATATACATGCATCCATGCAGACACATGTGCAAAGACTGACTCTCCTCAGCTACATGGATACTGTTCAGCATGGAAATTTACAGCTCTAAGTGGGGGATTAGCAACTACTTAGGGATTTAACCTCATTTCTATCCAAAAATTCCAATCAGAGCTTGAATAAGGAAGTATTGATGAGCTAGATGTATTTGCAGGTGTTTCTATCCAGTACTGCTCTTGTCTTCCTGCCTCGTGCTTTTCCATGTTAAACACTGGGAGCAATGTTTTAAACAATAGGAAATATAAGTCGGTACAATCATGTGTCTTTAAACTGTGCACACTGCAATTCTTTGAGTGAGGATTAGTATATTTTTATATTGGTGTTTTTTTCCTATCACGTATCTTTTTCCCTCTGAGATTTTTAGCATGCTAAACACTGAAAAATGCCTTCATTCCCCAGAATTGTAAAATAGTCTTGGAAGAGTATAAGATCCTTTCTGTCACATACCTTTAAGTTTGAATATTTTGATTTCCTGTGTAATTTCAATTTCATTGTGAATCAGAACTATCTACAGTAAACAGAAAGCGGAACTGGAGCTTGCTCATATTATGGTCTGCCAGGAACAGGAGCTGTTATTGCAAGTCTGAAGAATTTTATACCTCTCTGATAGCTTGTATACCATCTGAATCTTATTAAACTGCTTGTGCCTGACCTGGAGGCTGGTTCCTTACTGAGGAACCTTAATGCTAATAACAAAATAGACCTTAATGAACCACAGCTTCAAAGAGAAATAATAACAAATTTGAATCACTTCTTGGAAAGGATTTTACTATCAGCAGTGATTAACAAAATAAATAATGTGCCAGGAAACCAACTGTGGACTGCTACATTTGTTTGTTTCTGCCTCTGTTTTGACTGCCTGACTGGTCTTTGAGCTTCTTTATCCCAAAATGCGTGCCTCAGCCTGATGCCAAGAGTAACATCCTTGTTCCGTTCACAGTATGAAATACGATAAGAGGTCAGCATTAGAGGTACCTGGCGGAACTGACATTGCATATACAGTAAAATTATCAAAAATGCAGCAGATCAATGTACAAGAGAAAACAGAGCTGTGAAACATGTTACACAGCAGACCTATAGGTACAGAATTGTTCCTTCCCCTGCTGTAGAAAATGGTCAGCCACTCATCAGCTAAGGTGGCACTGAAACTGCAATTTCCACTCTGGTAAATGTCATCGTAGTATTCTGATCTGCCCCGAAAGACACAGAATTGTACAAACACAAAAGAAAATACTCAGGAGATTTCCTAGTCCATACCTCTTTATCAAAACTGGATCTGCAATCCTTAACCTATTTCAGATAGAATGTTTTCCTAGTATTTAAAAGACTTAATGCAAGAAAGAATGTATTTGTAAAGCTAAAGAAGACCAATCAAATAGCTTCTGACTAATGGATCATTAAATTATCAACTTGATTTAAAATCCTGACATAGTTTTGCCTCCTTTCATTCGTGAAATTTTTGCTATTTATTCCCTGCAGGTTTCCATAATTCATACTCCAGGTGTACTAAAAGATGACAGGTCACAATTTTACTGAGTCATTTTTAATGATGATAGAGAACACAGGTGTTCTGATTTTTTTAAGCTGCTTGGAGATATAGACATTAAAATCAATAAAATCATAAACCAGGTTGGATGAGCTTTCAGTGAGATCAAGAGAAATGGTCACTGAAGTTGCCCAAGTGTGTGCGTGTGTGTGTGTGTGTGTGTGTACACTGTGCATGCAGGCAACACATACCTGACTTACTGAGGGCAGGAGCTGGACTGTAGGAGCATCATTTTGGGGCTATGCAGTTCCACTCACCATGGTGCCCCAGTTTTCAGACACTGTGGGACCTGCCAGCAGCAGGAATGACTTCAGGCAGCATCTGTGCGATGTGCCATCACATCTTCAGACAGTCTCTGTTTGCCCTACGTATGGAAAGAGCAAGGAGAAAAGTCTAGCATAAAAGCCATCAGGGCTGAAATAATTTTGACCGTGGAGCAGCAGGTTCCCAGCATGGCATTATTACAAATGACCAGCTACAATGCTGGTAGACTTTTATATGGAAAAAAAATATCTTTTTGGACTGACAATTTTCATGCCCTTGAGCACTTTATTTTTTTAATGACTGTAAGTGTTTCAAAATACTTTCAGGGTGTTCTTCCCTACAGTTTATACATCTGCTATCATGATGTAGCATCAAAATAGTAACAGACTTGAATTTTAACCATTGCTCATTTTTGCCTTTGTGTGAAGTACAGGTATAAATTATTTTGCAGCCTGACATTTTGTGGGGTTACAGTATATTCCTTCCACACCTTGTAAATATAATCAGTTCCGTTTACAAGCCCAAATATTACTGTTATGGATTCCCCTGCTGCAGCTCCCCCCTTGCATCGAAGAGCAAGCTGTGCCTCTGCCTCCTGCCTGCCCAGCATCCGCAGGAGCGGATTAAGGCATCCCCGGGGCGCGGATCTGTGGTCAGCAGCAGCCGGGGCTGGCCACGGCGGTGGCACAAGCACAGGGAGGGGAGCAGCCGCCCTCCCGGGGGCTCAGCTGCCTCCCTTGGCCCGGACATCAAGGGCTCAGGAGCGGGGGAAAGCGAGATGGCATCCTGCTGGGAGAAGGAGGAAGGAGGGAGCCGCTGGGCAGGCTGCGTGGGGAGAGGCTGCAAAGGAGCATTTTAGAACACCCGGTAATTTTGGTAAATCTGGGCATCATTTTGAGCCTTAATCCGTTCCTGATCATAAGCAGTGGAAGCACAGATGTGCTGGTGACAGGGATGAGAGGGAAACAGAACCCTAACACAGGCAATTATTCCTTTTGGTATTAAACATCCCATAATCACAACTGCATTGACAGCCAGACTGGCAACCCTGGAGTCAGAACTCAACTAGAATGTTGCAGCTTTGGAGCTGTTGCTTTGCTTTCCAGACCAAACCTATATTTTTGTCAGTAAAACAAGGAGATTGGACTCAGATGTATAACAGCATTATATGATTGAGACAGAGGTACAATTTTTACACTTTTTAATTACTTGCAGCCACCGTTCATTTTCTCCATGCATTGCTGCAACTTGATTATCTAAATGTCTCAAAAAACAACATATAAGCCATTGGATAATAAAAGTTTTAAATAAACAATGTTTCATTTTCGGTGTGAATTTTTGAGATAAAGGAATAAACTTTGTGTTTCAGAAGATGGTCAGCAGGGACTCAATGAATCCTGACAGGCAGATTTACTCACATTTTCAAAGTGGGTAATGGGAAACTTCTGAATATTCCTTTTCAGACTAATAATATATTACAAAAAATCATAAACCATTCTCTTCTATTAGTGGCTTTCATGACTCTCTAATTTTGCATTTCATTGAGGAAGTGAGTATTAAATATTCCCCCTGGTAAGAGCAGTATAATCCCGATTTATGTGCTATTTGTATTCTTTCATATTTATTTTTCCAAACATGATATTTTCTGAAAATCTGTTTTGAGTGCCAGTTTTACCTCCTGGCAAAGTCAGGGTGCCCTGGAGTGTTTAGGTGAGGTGTGCCCCAGCACTGCACGGTGGTGCTGGGCTGACAGAACTGCCTGACACAACCTTCTGCCATTTGTGGGTGTTTGCTGAATTATGCGACCACCCACAGAATGGTGAGATGCTTTTGAACAAGAAAGAGCACCTCTCCCTGCTATACAGCTTTACATTTGGATTTCCTGTGTAATTACAATTTAGCTGGGAATCAAAACCATCATCAGAAAACAGAAAGGGATTTCTGATCTGTTATGTTGTGCCAGGAACGGGAGCTCTCCTTAGAAGTCTGAAGAGAGCTGTGCTCCTGCAACTTCACAGATGAATCTTGTTAAATTGCTTGAGACCAAGTGGAGAACCAAACCTGATTTCTGTGCAAAGCCTCCAGTATGACCCCTAAGACAGTCTTTCGAGCAGCAAGCGAAGCAGCTCTCTTGTGGGACCCAGTGGTGGGGCTGTCACTAAGGCCCTCAAAATGCCTTCTTTACATTATGCAGTAACTAAACAGCTCCTGTGAACGTTCACCGTAGCTACAGCTCAGCAGGGAAGCACTTAGCTCAGGAGCCTTAGTTTTTTACTGTTAGCCAAAAAGTATTCAGTGAAGTTTGACTCAGTCATTTAGTGTTTTAACACATTGTAGATGAGATACCCTGCTCTCGTTTCAGATCTCCATTGTTTATTAAGCCAGGAGAGGAACAAAGCTGCCCCTGGCTTGCTTCCCTGCTTCCCACCTTAGCTGGGAGCAACTTACCTTCCTGCTCCTACTGCTCCACAAACATGGTTAAAACATCCCTTAGACCCTAGAGCTCAGATCTGTTCATCCCTGTAACAATCCCCCCTAGGGGAGCAGGCTATCTGCTATCTCTCGCTTTTGCAGAAGCATCGCGGTGATCTCCTAGTGCCACCTATCCCAACAATCTGTGTGAGAAAGCTGGAGAAATAGTTTCTTCTACAATGCATGCTGCTTTTCAGATTCCTCTTTTCCTACAGAAGTACAATGCAGCTAGAACCCAATTTCCCACAGCACTCCCCAGTGCCAGGGGACTGATGCCAATTCACCAATTCCTAGTAAATAATTTCCTCCTGAGAGTTTGCCAGACATGTTTCCCTCTAAAAACCTCCAGCCACCCAGATGTACCCAAATTATACGTGGGGAGATCTTGATGGGCTCAGAAGAAAGAGATAATAGATGAAAGGTTCCCTATTCTGCAGGTATCTGGCCCTCTCATGCAAAGATGTGTCTGCAGGGAATCCAGCGGCAGACCTTACATCCGAAACATGCCGTCACCTTTTTCCCATTCTATTCTGGGCAAGTCACTCCATATCTCCACCTTAAGAAGATCATTACCTTTTCTTACCCCAGATTCACAGTAGTGTTGCATTACATCTCTGATGCTGCAATACTGGAGCAGCCTTTCCATGATGCTCCACCACATTAAAAGGCAAACAAGCATGCAAATATTAGTCAGGGAATCTTTTACATAGACAAAATAAATTAACAATCTATTGAGCTGCATATATAGGCCTTTTTCTTAAATGTTCTGGAGTGTATCTAGGATTTATATGAAATCCAGATGAATCAGTTTTTCTTCTTGCTTCAGGGTGGATGGATGTTGATGCGAAACTAACCTGGGCACCTTTGCACAAAGTTGTGCCAACAAATCATGATGAACAAAACAAAATTAATTATTTTTTTCTGAATCCATCTGGCCTCAATGAAGTACCATGAAGGAAATGAATAATAAAGAAATTTCTTTTTTTTTAATTGTTTCTGAATTGATCTAAGTAGATTATAACATCTGAAAATCTGTTAGCAGCATAACATGCATTCTCATAGCAACATTTCTTTGTTGTGTGTTACCCAGCTGAAAATGAGTTACAAGAGTCTTGTATGGATTAACAAAAGCAACTATTTCAACATCCTCACAGAAGTTATAACACACAACATGCACTTAGCACCACAGCAGAATGCCACCATATAAATATTTTTCCCTTAAAAATGTATGTTCAGCCTTTTCTGTCTTTGGGGCATACCAAGGATGTCTCAATTCCCCCCAGTTTGATTAGAATCAGAAATAATACTGTATGGCATCCAAGTAGGAAGGTGCAGAGACTGATGCTGCCCAGCGCACAATCTTTGCAAGATGTGTTTGAGGGGTCCCTCTTGCTTTTCAAGAGAGATGGTTATATTCCACGTATACAGGTGACATCTGTTCCTAATTAATTGACTGACACTTTGGTGAGAATCATGACATATGTGAAGTATGATTTAGGCAAACCAAAATGGTCTAGCTGTCTAATTATCACTGAATTATTAGCTTAAGTTAAGAAGTTGTACAAAGCACATGTGATAAAGACTATACACTTGGAAGCACACGCTAGATCTTTGCAATACCAGCAAGAGTATTATATAGAGCAGTACAATTTGTAAGTTTTCTCTGCTGCTGAAAACTGCTTCACCTCTAGATCTGGGTGAACCTGTGATCATGAAAAAATGGAAACACTTTTTCTTTGGCATGAAGAAAAAACACTATCCTCCAAACTGAATTAAAATGGAAAATTCTGCCTTGAAATTAAATGTGAACTTGGGAATGGGTGTGGCTTTGGCCCAAGGCTTCTTTTCAGATACAGGTCACATCATTTAGATAGCAGAAGTCTGTAAAGAAATGGAATGTCCAAAATTAATTTTCCCTACCAATTATTCACCTGAAATCCTGACAACTGTGTTTTGTTAAATCTTGTCCCTTAGTGTGGTGATTTTTATACAGAATTGCAAGGGTTTGAAACACTTTTAAACAATTTTTATTATATTTACTTGTATATGGGCCTGTGTTTCAAAAAATACACATTTCTTGAAAAAAAGGTGTGTCATTATGGGTGCCCCACAAATGACATCCACCAGAATTGCTGCATATCAAGTGACACCTCTGCTTTTCTGCACTATATCATAATCCTCACCCCCAACAGCTCTTGCTGGAAAGGAAATACCATGTTTTACAAATGTTGCCTAGTACTTCCTGTTAACTGATGAAACTAGTGTTGTTAATTTTATGGGTGCATATTAAATCATAATGAGCCTTGTGAAAGGTAGTAGGTACCTCTTAAAACATGCAAATTGTGTAGATGGTGGATTGCCTCTGATAAACTGTATTTTAACCTGCTCCAAAAGTGAAGTAACTTTCAAATGCTTTTAAGTGCAAAAGGTTTCTATTTTTTATTTGATGTTTCTTTTTTTTTGGTTATTTGAAGAAATCTGTAGGGCATGGAGCCATAAAAATGCATTTAAAAAATATGTGACTCCAAAGAGAATCTAGAGTGAGAGCTGACACCATGTGCTTAGCTCAGCCTGTGCTGCCTTTGCACAGCAAACATCTCTCAGTAGAAAAATTCTGCAGCAATGCCATGACACAGAAGGAGAGTTACAGGTGATGTTTCAGCTTTCTCCTTGAACTGACTTCTGTCATCAGCAAAATCAAAAGGTAAAGGATCTGTTTGGTTAATTTGCTTATCCTCCCTCTGCAGTACTATCACCCAGTTCTTTTTTTTGCCCTTTACACTAGGGCAAGGTGATTCAGAGAATCCCAGTTTACAATTTCATAAATGTGTGTTTTTCAGGTGCTGGAGACATTTGTGTCTGGTGTTTGTATAAACTCACCATTATCAGGTTTCATCCCACCTTGCTGAGATATTCCTAGCCTTAAATTAACACACCTTCATTTAGATGCTGTCTCAAGGGCACAGCAGTCTCTATGTCAGTTTCTACATCAGGTTTTCAGTCCCTCCTCTTGGCAACTGCAAAAGATGAGCATAAATGCTGCTGGATCAGACTGAGGCTTACCTAACCCACACTCACTATTTTGATTCTGTCAGGATGAAAAGCTTCAAATAAAGATTCAAAAGTGAGAGACTTACAAAGCAGCTTATCTCTCATTTAAAGTCCCTAGAAAACAGCTGGTCAAAATCTTTGAGCACAGGACATATGACTTCCCAGGCTCAGCTGAGTTCAATGGCTGATGAACACATCTAAATGCGATGTTCAAAAGATTCACAGTTTCTATCCTCATTTACCATTTTTCTTTTTATTCCTGTAAATATTTTCCTTTTTAGTGTTTTCCAGCAACACCCAGCAGAACATATTTCCATAGGTCATTTGCTTGTTAGTGCCACATATTTTCTTTAAAGCTTTTATGTTTCCTATATGTCCTTTATCCAGCAGCTCTGCTCTTGTACTTTTAGCACTCAATACAAATTCTGTTTGTCAATTGTTTTTGCTACACTTAGTTGAATTGGTTTTTACTAGATAATTTTCCTTTTTTTTCATTAGTCATTTTCACAGGACTGCTATTTTTTGTTTCTGTGGGGCCTTCTGTCTTTCTAATAACCCTTTTTCCCTGCATATAAAACCCTTCCATCTTCAATCTACTTATGTCTCTTTTGATTTTTTTAATCAGAAATTATTACAATTTACCACAGGAAGGCCTTTTCCAAAATACAGAAACTTTTAATGATGTCTTAGCACACAATCCAAGAGTTCTTTTGAGATATGAAGCCACGATGAATTAGAGCCCAACCTCATGCACTAAGTACAAAAAAAAGTCTTTTCAGTCTGTGCAATCTTGCTGTTGGCTTTATGGAACTGTCTGCCATGATACTGCCAAGTTAGTTATATTGTGAGTTTTCCAGAGTCTTCCATAATCCTGCCAAATTAAGCAATTCTGTGTCATATGAAAATTGTTTCAGGTTCCCATTCTCCTTCCCAAATGACTGTACAAGGGTTTTAACAAACACAATCTCATTAGAGGCAAAATGCTCAGGTCAGTAACTGTTCATATTGTTGAAAATGTACTGTGTTTCCCATCTTTCTCATGCTATCCACCTTCTAAGAACACAACTATTCTTCTCATTTTATGATTAATTTTATTTTCCTGACAAGTTATGAGTGATCTCATCAAAAGGCTGTAGGAGTCTGCATAGAAGTTTTCTTTAATCCTACTCAAGGTGCTGTAGAACAGAATTGCACACAGAAAACACAGTGACCTTGCCACACTTATGCTGAAAATTTATATATTTACATATTTTCAGTGATTTATAACTATGTCCTTCTATTTATTTTGCCATTTTATGAGCCTCTTGAAATAAATTTGATGATTTCACAAACCAGTTTATGGTTGGTGGAACCAATACAAGTGAAAACTCCTGCATGCACATGGGGAAGGACAATCCCATGTGCCAATACAGACTGGGGTTCTGGAGAACAGCTTTGCAGAAAAGGACTTAGATGCCCTGTTTCATTTTAATGAAGTTTTAATTTCAGTGCTATAGCAGCATTCCTTTTCTGCTCATTCTGATTCACAAAATCAATGTCAATATGCCTAAGAAGGTGGTGGTTCCCACTCTTTTTGCTGATAAAGAAGGCAGCAAGAAGCATTTGTCTGCTTTGATAAAAGTTCACAGTCTTCCTGTCTTCCTGTCTTTGATAAAGAATTATTTCTTGTTTCTTTTTTCTCCTGACAAACTTGTTTGTATCTTTCTTGTTTTCCAGAATATAACATTGTCTCTCACCACTTAGGCCTTTTTCTGTGGACTGATGTTCCATTTTCTGAAGCTGAATAACCAGCACTGCAGTTTTATCATGGTAGAAGTTAGGGGTTTATATCTTGCTTTCTTTTTTGTTTAGGGATGTGTATGTTTTCTACTACTTTGACATATTCTGCTTAGAGCCCTTAAAGCCTGTCCTGGAAACTTGCATTCTCCAACATTTCGTTATAGAATACTTTTAATTTAATATTTTTAATGATTTATTCTTTTTCCGTTATTCCCTCAGGCTACTTTTCAAAGTCAATCTAATGAAAGCATACCACATGTTTGTGTTCTTTTAATTTGGTTTGGTTTTGTATAGGAATATGCATATCCTACACTGAGTCCCTATTCCCAGTACAATACTGCAAAATGTCATAAAATTCCATTCTAATTCAGGTGGTTTTCTTTTTTTCTTTTCTTTAACATTAATGATCCTTCTATACCTGGGACTGAGCTTTTAAAAATATGTCCACTTCCCATGAACAAGAGAACCTTACATATTTTTCCTTCATCTCTCTGTCTCTTGTACCACATTGATTCTTCAATGTGATCCATGATATTCCTTCCTGCCATTCATACTCATTTGCTATCCAAAGTCAGAAGTGTCACCTTGACCCTGGTGCAATCATTCCCCTCACCATTCTAGCCCAAAATGGTTCCTCACATTGCACGTTTTTGCTACGTCTCTGACTGCAAAGGGAAAAAAACCTTGTCCCAGGAGAGATGACTCTAACAATTGCCAAGGGAACACACTGAAAAGACGCAAGCAAGAGCACCAAGTGGCATCACCTCCTTGCATTAGATAATGTCTCTCATTCAATCACTTCTCCCTCCATATTTCTTCATTTTGGAAGTTGAATTGTTATCATGATCTTCTCAGAGTTCCCAGAAGATCAAGGCTGTAGAGTTTGCCAGGGTACGTGGTGTTGGGGGTGTGTGACATGTATGAGTTATTATACCATGTTCACTGTGGGCTGAACCTTCAAATGACAGGAAATCAATCTCCATGCAGCAGAAAGAGCTACTGCTTTTGGTCTCAGGTAACCTACAGAACATTTCTAGATAAATCCATTTCTTAAACTTCGTTTGAAGATTGTGCTTTCATCATTTGCCTTTTGCTTTCCTCTTATTATGGATAATTATAATCTGATACATTTGACGATTTCTTCTTTTTTCTTATCTAAATAGCTGTATCATTTGGTCTAGTGAAAGACATTGGATCTGTCTATGAAACACAGGGGTAACAATAGAGCTGTATTCATGTAGCTGAAAAACATAGCATTTATAAATAGCTGGAGACAGTCCAAGATCACAAAATTCGTATCCAGAATGGAATTTGTCCTAAATTTGAGTGGTTTCAAACAGGATTGATGATCTGATGTGTTTAAGGGAAAGGGTTTCTCATACACAGGGCTTATCAAATTCAGTGGCTGCATCTGATTCTTTTTTTCTTCAGAGTAATGTCTGTCAGCAAACAATCACAAGAAATTTGTTTGGAAAAATTACCCTTTCATTTTCCTCCACAGACAGGTTATTTAGATTGTCCAGACAAGAATATGTTTGCTAACTGCAACTGTTCAACAGCTAGGATTGCAAGTACCTTAACAGAAGATCTAACTTAACATAACAATGTGTCTAACTCTTCTTCAGATAACTTTGTTTCACCCCAAACTAGTAGCATTCTGTTAATGGATTTCAACTATGAACCTCAAGTTGAATTCCTCAACCACTTTTTTTCCATTCTCTTTATGTGTAATTCTTGGCTCCCAGTAAATTTGCATCACTTTAGAAACAATATAATATATAAAATGACATATTTTATATATATATTATATATATATATATAAAATAAAATATATTAAATGGTCAAAAATTAATGTTCACTTCATTCATGTAGTTTTACTGCTTAACAGAATAATCGAGAGGAGTTTTGCAAGAAGACAAATAATTTCATTCCTTCTTTAGACTTCATCTCATATTTGGCATCACATCAGTGCTTTTTAAAAGAATGAATATTACTGTCAAAGTATCTTCTCACTGGAGAAAAATGTTGCTTCAGAAAAAACTCAAAGAGGATAAAGAAGGTCATTTACTGGGTGTAAATATCTGTAAGAGTTTTTTTTTTTTCTTTTAGTTTGAATATTAATAGTAATTTTTAGAAATGAAACATGCATTTTCTGTGAAACGTGCTTTGGTTCACTGAGTGCCGTGTGGTAATGCTGGAACCCCATGTTAGTCCTGGCTGACAATGTTTGAACAGAGGAAAAGGCATCATCTGTCAAAGTTTAATCTATCATGCCTTTTACTGTATTTTATATCTGGCTTGTGTTCAACGAATAATCCAAAACGTGCACAAAAAAAAAATGCTGGGAGCCAGCATCTTGAAATATGACCTATTTGCAAGAAATATTTTAGAATATCATTTTCAGTTGTCCCATGCCAGTGATTGATTGCTTGTTATTGCCTATGTGACTGATGATAAGCACAATGAGTTGACACAAAATTTCGCACTACTTACAGCTTATATTGCTTGTTTTGTCACTCAGAAATAACCCTGCTCATTGTCCCACTCACACAAGAATTTATTTGCAGCACATAATAGTAGAGTTAAAAGCAGATATTCCCGATAATTATTCTTTGTAGTGTTAAGTCAAGGTTATTTTACTTGATCCAAAATAAAGAGTTTCAATGCTCAGAAATTATATATATGTGACCTGACCTAGAGCATACCAAGTCAGACAGCTGAATGATGCAAAGCAGACAATGAAGCCTACACATGCATTTGTGAAGAAAAAGCTACACTAAGACAGAAATAATGAAAGACAAAAATGTTTAAGATCTCAGTTCCCATTCCTTAATTTGGTGCACTGTTCTCCCCAATTAATGTAACAGAAAGTGTCCTTCACTGTGTTTTCCAAGGGAGCAAACGGCATAAAATGCACTTGACTCCGGAGCAGAGCTATCTATGTAGTTATTATATTCATATCTTACCTCAGGAACCCTCATATTTAAGGCAATTGCTACTTAAATTCTGTTTAAGTATTAATAGAAGTGTCATATGCAAGGTCTAAGTGCTAATTATTTTAGCTGGAGCTGGTAAAATCACAATTATGATACAGGAATCTGTTGGGGCACTGTATTTAAACAAAAAAAAAAAGAAAAAGGAGAAAAAAGAATAAGATACTTAGAAAGTATGATTTTTCTGGGATGATTAAAAGAATTTTGCCTTTCTAGTCTAAGACATGGAGAACTGTAAGAGGCACGAGAACAGTCTTTCAAAAAGACAACTGCTCTCCAAGTACAGAAGGGGCAGGAACAGAACAAATCCATTTATTTTGCTGTACAAAAGATAAAAGTCAGACACAATGAAAACTTTCTAAATGGCAAAAGCAGGCAATCATTGCAAAAGAAAAAAACAGGATGTGATGGCATCTGCTTTCTGGAGGGTCCTTAAGGGAAAATTTAAAAAGCCACAAGTTATTTGTGAGTAAACCATAAATAAATTGCCTGTGTGCATCTGGCTGGAGTAGGCCACCTAGGTAAAGGTTGTTAAAGCTAACATTGTGTATGGCCAGTGAGGAGAGCAAAGCAGAGAGAACAGTAAGGCTGCCAGTGCACTCAGTGAAGGTGTCCAGAAGGAGCGTCGGTGTCAGCCCAGTTCAGGTAAACAAGGCAAGAGTGGCTGTGCCTGGCCAGAGCTGAAGCCCACCCTCCACCATGTCCTATCTCCAGACCCAGCCAGAGACACGTAAGAGCTGGACAAACTCTTTCCTCAGGGCACCAGCAGGCCTGACTTACCCACTCCAGCACCCAGGGGCCCCCCTCCTCCCCAGCCCAGGACCCCATTTAACCCCCCCAGGACCACCAGTCCCTGCCCCAGTGAAGCCACAGCAGGGCTGAGCTCCCCACACCCTGCCCTGCCCAGCCACAAGCCCCCCATCCATGGAAAGCCGTGGTCTACACATGCACCAGCATGCACTTGTGGCAGTCCCCCAGACCACTTCTCCAGGCTTTTTCTGAGCAGTTAGGGAGTCATAGAGCTAGGAACAGAGAACAGAGGTTGTACTTGGAGGGGATGAGACCTTTGGGAGGCAGTGGCTACATATTTGTAAGTTGTGATTGATTACAGGGTAAACATGAGGAGTCTGTACAATGTGGCATCCAAAGGGTTGTTTGAGCCCTGGATAAAGAAAAAAGAAGAGCTGAGAGCAGAAAAACATTCTGCCTTTATGGGCAGCTCTGGCAAGATCAGTTCTGGAGTATCAAGTTCATTTCTGGTATCTACATTAGAAAAAGGGTGTTGAAATTTGGAGTTGTTACAAAGAGAAGCCACAAAAATAACTTCAGACTTTAAACGAATACCTTGTTGAGAATGTTTTAAAGAAGTTCATCTCTTTGGCTTGTCAAAAGAAAGATTCAGGAGTTACCCAACACTATCCTCTAAGTACTTACCAGATGTTAATAATGTGCTCCTTAGCCTACCAAAAAAGTGGATCAAAGATCAACGGTTGAAACAGAACTAGGAAGAGGAAACATATCTTAAGAGCTATGGGTGATTACTCCTTGGAAAATGAAGGATTCTCCATTTCTTGGTGTCTGGAAATTAAAAGAGAATGCCTTTCTATAAAATAAACCCAGGCAGATGAAGAAACATACTGTAGTTCTAAATGAGTGAAATACTGCATTTAAGTGATATAGAATTTCAAAATATGATTTATTGGACCTTAATTTGTCCATTTCTCACTAGGCAAAAATCCACAAATAATATTTTCCAATTCTTTCATTTGCACTTCAACTGCAAAACAATCTGGATCAGATTTAAAGTCATGATACAAAGAGCTAGTAAAGGAACAAAGCAATATGTTAAATCTACCTGTTAAACATGTTCCTATACCAGGACTGCCACTAGTTATCAAAAGAAAATTTTCTATATCTTTGGCTCACATTAAATGACCAAATTTTTAGCTTAGGGGAAAAGCAACAAATTGACCCATATACAATTTGTAAATCTGAACTTCCTTAATTGACATCTGTGTAGAAAAGAATTCTCTGCAGATATATCAGGCAGACACATATCTGATAATCTCTTCCACTCTGGCTTTTTTCCCCCTAGTGCAGCTAAAGCCAGTCCAGATGGAGGGCTGGAGGCTCTTCCCATTTTTGATTGAGCAACTTTTCCCACTCTTTGATACATCTTGTCATCTCGTGATGAATGTGATGGCAGCCTTCTCTGAAATAAGTCACTGGGAGACATCCAGGGTCAACAGAAAAAGCTCAGCCACACATTTTGCTCACTAGATATAAGAGTTACACTATTTCTACAGGCAGCTGGGAAAGCCTGTTAGTTTTTGAATTTCGTTTGCCTTCAAATGGTCTTTTGACTACCAAATGTACAGGATGGTGTAGGTTTTTAGCAAAGGGAATAGTGTGAGGATACTGGGCAGGATCAGCAGCCCGTATCAGACCCCTCCATAGCACGAGCAGTGTTACCCTCCCCTTGGATTTCGACCCAGAGAATGTGTGCAGACACTTCTCTGCTCTCACTGGAGCTCTGTGCAGAAAAAGAGCTCCTTTATATGGAGTAAAAGTTTTCCTCTTCTTCTCTGCCTGCTTTTTCCAAACATCCTGCACTCATCCCTGAGAGAGGCACCTTACTACTCATGCCTGAGCCATAGGATTCTAATCTTTCAAAAATGTCCAATGGAACCAAGGTGTGATAATAAACATTAGCATCATTTTCACGTAATTTTTTCCTGAGAAGAAGAGAGGATACCCTCCAGAACCATAAGGGGTTTTTTTGCTATCTTGAAAGTAATGCAAACTGCAGTGCAAACTGTGTAACAATCTTTCTGCAGGCTCCTCATGAACTAGACATAAAATAACAGTGATCCCAAGCAGCCAAGGGTGTCATTTAGTGCTCATAAAACTTTGTCATATGAGTGATCAGGCTGAGAAAATAATGCAATGTTCTTATTAATTTATAAAATATTTATCTTATATTCAGTTCTGAGGAAAATGTCAATGTTAATTTATATTAAAACTGTTTAATTTTAATATAACCTGTATTTATCCAAAAAGTTGGCTCTGCTGTGTGTAGGTACCAAAGTATAAATAACTTATGCAGTAGAGAAGCAGCAATATATAAACTGTCTACATTTCCGAGATGTTTGTTTGATAAAGTGCACATACACACACTGCTAATCTCAAATACTTTCCATTTCAGGAGAAATGGACTCATTAGTGAAGTATTTCCACAAACATTGCTGAAAACTTTATCAAGATGCTTTATTTTCTTTTTTTCCCCATATTAATCTCATCCTGAATATTAATTGTTCATTGAATAAGAAACCTTTGCAATGTAAAAGTTAGTGTTTTAATTATGGCAAGCAGTCATCCATAATTTTACCTGGGAAATACCTGGGAAGTTTTGGAAGTCTGGTGATGTCAGTACTCCTTCAAAATCTTCAGAACAGTGGTGCAAGCCTAAACAAAATGTGTATGTTTGGTGTATGAGTGAGCTCCCAATATAGCTATTATTTTCTGGGGTTTTTCCACCACTGTTTCACTCCCGAGGAGTCTCTCACAATCTTGCTCCTGTTATGTTTAAGCTTTAGTAAGTGCTCATCCCGCAGTTACTTTTACTCCCTGTTGGGTTTATTCTTACCAGCATTTTTAGTAACATTTTGTAGTCCAACATGCCTTTTTTTCCTAAGGAGATTTCTGAAAAAGAGCATCAAGCAGCAGAACTGTAGCTTTGCACACCACAGGCCACCTTTCACCCACCCCCTCCCTCCCATCCACAAAGAGCAGTATACACAGATACTGGAATTACCCAAACAAACCTACTGGATTCCTGGGTTACAACCATTCCTAAAAACAGTGGTTTACCCTCTAGTCTGGGAAGCCCATGACCGTGCTTGAGACATGCGGGTCATCATGTCTTAAAATTAAGAGATCACCCATGAAGTGAATGGCAATGGGAATAAACAAAACAGTCCTGATTTTTAGCCAAGGGTTAAATTCTTTACTGGTGTAACTCCATGAGCTGTTCCTTCACAAAAATCAGGACAGCTAAATGAATTGCAGTAGAAATTATGTCTATTGTGAGCTGATATGTGAGGTACCAAACAAAACTTTAATTACCAAATTGTTTGCTGCAGAATTTGTTCTTGCAAAACAGCACAATACCCAGCCAGTACCTCACATGTGTATTAAAATCCTTAGCAATTTTAGAATTCTAAATGATTTATGTCAATTTTCTTTTGGGTGGCAGCAAATTATGACTTCACTCAGTGAGAAAACATTTCCTGCTGCTATCTCTTAAAGACTGCCTGCAGTGTTTTAACTATCAACTGCTGCATCACACAGACTGGAAGGTGACCAATGGAATGTGCAAGAAGAGATTAGAATGAATTTTTGACGTGTGTTTTCATTTCATAAACTCTGGTCTCTGCAGCCACAAGTTTGTCATTTGTTATGTGGTTTTTTTTCAACAGCAGTTTTGTCTTATCTGATGTTGAAACTCTTCCATGCATCTTTGAATGCTGAGGCATAAGAAAGAGAAATCTGTTGGAAATTTGTTCATGTCTATCTCTGTGCTTGACATTTCTCCACTGATAAGGTACAGCTAAATATTGACTTTTTATTTAAGTTCAGATTAGCTCTCTGGTCCATGGGCATTGATTGTAAACCATTATCTTTTCCTCATTTATGGGCCCCAGTGTTTTAACACAAAGGAAAAAAAAAATAAAGAAAGAAAAAGATAGAAAGAGAAAAAAAGAAAGATGTAAGACAAAATGGAATGGAAAAATGTGTAATTGGCTATAAAGGTGTCATTAAATTCTGCTAGAAAAAAATTTAAATGTTCTTGATGTTTACTTTTAAGAAGCTATCCTTTTTTCATTCTAGCAGTCACCCTGCTCAAGTAATTTTTGACCCATTTAGGGAAAATGTCAAACCAAGATTGCCACCAGGACACAAAACTGGGAAAGATATAAAAAATTCTTTTATCATTAATTAACTAAATGCAAAACCTGGCATTAAATAAGTATTACTAAAGCTATTGCTCTATAGGGGCTCAGTGGCACTGCCAATTCCATTTTATTACCCCAGCTCCTTTTCCCAACACAGTAGACTACTCTGGGTATGTTAAAATAAGAGCAGATAAGAGAACAGGATGATATATCTCTTAATTTTTTAATAGCCTTTGACCAAGTCCCTCCCAAGAGGGTCTAGAGGAAATTAAGAGATCATGCAATACAAGGCAAAGTATGCTTACAGATAAGAAATTGGCTAGGAGAAAAAAAAAACAAATAGGATGAACAAGTAGGAAATCTTCAGCTCAGCAGAAGCTGATCAGTGTGGACCCTTGTGATTCTGCTCCAGAGAGGTGGCACAGAGGGGACATGACAAGAGAACTCACTGCTTCAGCTGCCTAGGGATGTCCCTGTCTGGAACGGATTAGGATTACACTCACATGGATTCATTCTGAAGCAGCTATTGCACAATCACTTCACACCATTCAGTTAATCCCACCTAATTTCCAAGTGTAAACAAGTATTTAACTTCACTGTGATGAAGCTGGAACAACACAGGTACCCTGGCAGCCCTGAGCAGGTGAGATACCTGCTAGCCTCAGGTGTCAGAAGGAGGGGAGGGAAAGGTTAACACAGAGAGGTCTGGATCAGGGAGCCAGCAGCATTAATGTTGGCAAAATCTGTGTCTTTTCTTCCAAGACTATAAACAGGCCTGACCTGACCTAAGAGTGTCACCTAATTAGTGCATGCATACTGGCTTTTATAACTTGAACCCTGCTGAGCAACACAGATATAGAGTTATGTTGTAAATTTTTCTGCAGCACGCTGTATCTCCATGTGACCCTGAATCAATAAAGGAGACTCTCACAGGAGGGAGAAAGAAGCTGCCCTCAGTGGGGCAGATGCAGCCGATGGCTGGATCAAATGTAAAGGGAAAAGAGCTCTTCTGACACTCAGCAGTCACCAAGAATTTAACAATAAGTTTAGGGATCCTTTCTGCTGTGAAATATACCAGCACTGCCTAGTCTTGAATGAGAAACTCTATGTGTTATCCTGCGCTCCGCCTCTTCCCTGTGCCTGGGTACACAGTCCACATTTCAAATCTTACGTGTGAGTAAATTGCAACAATGACAGCTTAGTTGTAGGAATTCAATTAAGTTAAATACTATATATGGTTTATTTGCAATTTGAAATGGAAGCTCCCGCTAAAAGAGGACTCATCTAGACACCTGATTTTCTCTTCTCAGTTTCAATTCAGAGCAGAAGAGGGAGGGGAACCTCAGCATTACAGCATTATGGAACTCATTGCATCATTTAGTAGAGTAGAGCATGGTGGAGCCCCTCATACTTCCACCTTAAGAATAAGGAAAATCTGTCATGGGAATATATACCTTGAATATGGTACAACAAGTGTTGTTATAAATACCTCATGTGGCATAACATGCAAACAAAATGAAAATACAAAAACCAGGTGAGTGCCTTTGCATTTTATTTAAGGACTCTGTTCTAGAGATTTTCTTGATTGCTAGCACACCACATCTTCCACAGAAAGAGCTTGTAATACTTCAGTTTTAATGACCGTCTTTTCTATTACTGAAACATTAATTTCAACAAAAATTCCCAAAACTTGAAAAACAACTGATTACCTGAAGACCTTTATTCCCTTTAAAACCAAATGTTGCACCTATGCCAAGTTTCAGATTGACACATATTTAAAATCTAAATTATGACTCCTCAGAAATGTATTCACAACTGCAAGTCTGATATGCTCCTAACTGGCACCTGCAGTCCAAGAAATGAATGCTGTAATCTCATGACATACCACAGGTCCAGCTGGGTTTGGGCTAAGTCAGCCTGTGGGTGGGAAACTTCACTGGAGTTTTAGGAAGTAGTATTAATAATTTAGAGTGCTTTTACCCTGCAAATTTTGCTAAGGTTGCAGTAGAGTTTGTTACTTTCAGAAAGCAGGAATAGCACTTTAACACTGCTCGTAAAAAAGGACGTTTTTTTACTGAACTGTCACCCTCTAACTACAATCATTCTGTGCACCTAGAAACATGCAGCATAATTAGAACAAGCTGGGGACCTTTTATGGCAATAGGAGCCTATAAAAAGATGTGTTGATGCTGAGAAAATCTTTATTTTTCTCCAACTACTGACATTTTGCAAAACCTTTTGTAAGCAGTTGGTCCTCCCTGGTACCGTGTTCCTGCTCAGATATGGCTGGGAATTCAGGGGCCATTGCAAGTGACTTAACTCTCCAGAAAGCCTCTACAGATCTCCCCAAATGATGAATTGTGGTGGAATTTGTCAGGTCTTCCGAGCATAAAAAGGAAGATTTGTGGTAAAGGATGGCAGAATTATTAGTATGTAAGTACGTTAGTCAGCATCCTGCTTGGAAGACAATGAACTGAATGAATGCGGCATCCTCTTATCACTGTTCCTGTCTGGGTCAATAATCCTGAAATTACAGCATCACCAAAGTCAGGTGAGCAAAAGCTGTGTGTAGATAAGATATAAAATCAAAGTCGAGTTCAAACTGATTCTACTGTGAAGATCTGTGGAAGTCAAAGAGCATAGATTCTTCTATGCATGAGAAGGAGTAAGTGTGAAGGGAACATACACACACACAGACACACACAAAAATCTGCTAAAACTCACTTCCTCTTTAATAAAGTTGGTTTCTAATATTTTTACAGATCTAGTTTAAAAAAAAAAGAAAAAGAGTATTGTTTTCTCACCAGAATCTGAAAAACTGTGCATACCACAAGGTAATCCATAGTCCTTGAATAACTGCTGAACTTTCTTTAGAGGGAAATTAATGGGTCTTCTTGTATCTCAGGTGGAAGTGCAGATGCCCATATTCAGCATGGGCTGGCATGTTCTTGATTGCTTGGCCATCTTCTTGTTTGCTCTAGGTCTCTCCTCCCTTCCCTTATTTTCCTTTTTTCCTATAGAAAAAAGGTCAGAAAATGTGGCCTGAACATTGAATGAAACAAAATTACATTTTTTAATCTCATCTGTATTTTAAATGGCTGTATTTTGCACAAATCTGAATGCAATAAACTCTTAGCTGTATTTTTTAAAATCCATGAAAAAATAACCATTTTTCAAGCACCCTATTAGCTGACTGATTTTTTCAATTACCTTTCTGCTATGGCCACTAAAAGCTCAGTCAAGGGATTGCTGATTCTAACAGGCATCTTTCAAGTTGTCACAAAAATATTTCTCAATCAAACCCTAGAGGCACTATTTTTATCATTATTTGTCAAGTTCAGCTCAAAATATTAAAATTAAATTAAAGAAATCCAGGTCTTCAAGGCACTAACTTGAATAAATACCAGAAAATTAAACCAAATTTAGTCATGTCTCCAGCAATTCCACTCAAGCCAGTGTCATTTCAAAGGTTTCAGATAACAAGGGAATTTGTCCCAGTCACTGTTTTGCAGTCAATTTACACTCAGAGTTCATCAACTTCAGTGGAAATTCCACCATGATAACCATGACAGAGCTGGGAATGATTATATGCAGCTAAGATATAAAGAGTTAATGAAGCATGCACGAATCAGTTCAATATGTTGAATATTCTCTCAGGACTGCTAGCTAGATAATGACTTTAGTAGATTAAGAGTTATAAACAGGATTCTTCTTTATCTTCTAATTAAATGACTAACCTACACTAAAAGTAGTGATCTACAAAGTTATTCAAAAGACAATTTAAAGGGCAAATAAAATTCTAGAGATGCTTTCCCACCAAAAGTCCTTGCCCTTTTGTCCTAAATGTTTTCAGTCTTAACTATAGCAATGTTGTTCAGAAATGTGTGGAGCAGCCAACAATATATCCACTGTCATTTCTCATTTATTGATGGTTAATATACTGATGTAGGCATTCCCTATTTGTCTGCAACTATTAGAGATAATTCACATTACACATATACACGCAAAATTAGTACAGTATTGAGCAAACTTTTAATTTCTTTTCCTTTTCTTTGAAGGTAAAAAAAAAAAAAATCACTATTTGATTTTTGGAGCATGAGAAACAGCACGGAAAATGTTGTAAGGGTCTGTTACACAGTCTCCCAGCATTGGTTCCAGACAATTCTTTGGCAGCTAAGAAATTAGTCTTAATTATGTCCTGGACACTTTGCCCCATTCTGCCCTGTAATACCCTTGACTGAAATGAGAACCTGGGCCACCATATCTAACTGGATCATCATCAGTTATAGAAATGGAAAGGAGTCACCTCTGCTAGAGCTGCACTGGTGCAAATTGACATAGAATGTTACTCGGGGTTTAACACATTGTCTTCTATCTCCGAAAGGACAAGGTGCCAGGCAGCGTTCGGGAGATGGATGGTAGATGTTTTTCTGTTTCCTGGCAGCTCTTTCGTGCATTAATCCTGCAGGCAGACCTGACTCAGAATTTCCAGAGACTTGCCATCACAGTGAGATGTGGAATGATTATGCAGTTATCTAAATGGTGTGCCATCAAATCCAGGGGTGTTCAGAGAATTGGAAAACAGACTCTGTAAGGTGCAAAACAAAATTTTTCAAACAGAAAAAGCCACTGAATGCAGAAATAACTCAAATGTGATTATATATTATCTAAAAATATTGTAGCTGACAGTAATAAGTACAGTCATAAAACCTGGGACAACATTCAACTCTTCACAGGATTTTAAAAAATACAATCAGGAAGAAACAATCATCATGATAGATAAGGAAGAGAACAAACAGAGCAAAGCACTGCTAATCCTTGTTAGGGTAAAAAAAGCCCAGCTTTTTGTGATCTCACTGCCAGACACTGCTTTCAAGGAAAATTACATGGTTCATACCTGACTTTTTTCTGTATTTTATGTGAGCAGTATTAGAGCCTTCCAATCTCTGCCTTCTCTACTACCTGCCTTCTGTTTATGTAATGATTAAGGACAGACTAAGGAGCAGAGATTTCCAGTGTGGCAGCCCCAGAGCAGAAACTGGAGGATTGTAACACAAGTCATCCAAAAAATAAAATTGCTCTCACAAGTACTCAGTAGGCTATAGACAGCCCATGGCAGGACTGCATGCATAGCCTGTGTTGAGAAGAGAGTGTAAACTGGAATCAGAACTTATACTTACCCGGAAATTTTAACCAAGTTTCATACAATCAAAAGAAATGGGAATCATGTGTGGCATCACCAGCAAAACCTTCTGTGTTTGTGGTCCTTTACCATATTATCACCATTATCCCACATCATTTCATGTAATTATTCAAAACTATATTTATAATCACAAAGACTACATTTCACCCTTCCCTCAGGACAGATGGGCTTCTGACTCCTGCAGCACTCCAGAAACTGCTGTAATCCAGAGACCTACATTGTGCTGGTAGACAAAAAATGAGCTGCAGGCAGAAAGCTCAGCATCACTGTGAGCCATTTGAAAAGCCATTTGAAAGGCTACATAGATCTTGAGGGTTTACCTCTGCTGGTAGCTCTGAAAGGTGCCCTAATCTACTTTCAGCTCTAATGCTCCAAAGAATGGCAATGACAGATGGAATAACAAGAGAAGAGGTGGGCTAGTAGGGATGACTGAAATCTCTCATCCATAATGTTAGCTTTAATCAGATATAAAAAAGAGAAAAATTTTAAAGAAAGCGAGTTGCACTTTGCAGCAATCCCATGAACTCTTAGAAAACAGTCAGTCAGTAAATTTCTTGCCAAGCCAGCCTGGTTTTGATAGGTAAAAGAAAAGATGTATGTTCATGAGAGTACCAGTTTTGTGAATACCTTGCTTTCATACTTGCTTGACATTATCTTCCTCCTGTCTTTCCAAAGACTTTGATATGTGTACAAATCCCAATTTGCGTATAAGCATTTGCTGTTTCAAAAATTTCTAGTTAAAATGAAAATAAGTTTGTGTTACCAAGTAGGTACTTCTGGTTATTACTTCTCATTTTGTACCAATGGCTACTTTAAAGAAAACCTGGCATGCTTCTGAGCTTAAAAATCCTTGGTTTTTTCCTGGAATGAAATCAAAATAAAGCTCTAAGCCTTGTTACTTAAGTGACAGATGACTTAAACTTTAACAAATACAAAAAAACTTTTCTGAAGATCAGATATCTACATAGTTATGCAGGGTCCCTTTATCTCCAGCACTTTGTGTCTGATAGCAGCTCCCCACCTTTCAAAACTGAGAACATGTCAAAACTTCCAAGGCGGAAAATTTTTCTTTCTTTTTTCACTTGCAATTAACAGGCAAAGTTGTTTTGCAATTGTAACATGAAAGTGAAGCAACTGTAGTAAAACCTTCTCATTACTAATTAAGATTTAAATGTATTAATAAGATTTTAGAAATAAATCTGATGGGAAACTTGTGAGACAATCACGGACATCTGCTGGTCTTTATCTGAGACAAATTCATTAGCATATAAGTTCCCAGAACAGTCACAGTGGCACTGCACCCAGTGACACACATCATCTTTTATGCTCAGTTAATTGTTCTTCATGTACTTCTTTAGAGGTTTGCCCTTTCAAATTAAAACAAACAAAAAGAACCACCAAAAAAAGAGAGAATTTTCGTTGCAAAACTTTGTTGAAAGAATTAGTTAAGCATTGGGTAACTGAGTATTAACAATAAATGTTAACTAAAATAACCCCTTTTTTCCAGATGTGTGGTGCCATGGAACAGTTACAACAGGATATTTCTGCCCTGGTCTCTCTTCCTCCCAAATGACTTCAGAGTTTATTTTTCCATGGTTATTCTTTTTCTATTCTTCAATATTATTTTTTAAGTATGGGTCTTACCCCTTTCTCTGTTTTATGAATGCATGAGGGAAAAATACGTCTTTTCCTTAAAAAAAGTTTGTCTGCTTTTTAATGCAAATTACAGAAAAAGGACCTTTATTAACACTCCATTATCTGAACTGAAAGAGGTCCAGGGTACCACAGGTAATGGAAAAAGTAGGAAACATAAGTGCTAGTAGTCAGCCACAGATCCAGTATAAATGTAACTTGGCCAGTGCTGACACAGAGCTCATAAGTTTATGCTGAGCAAGTTGAGAGCTCATACAATCCATATCTAAAATGCCCCTGCATCGTGCCTGGCTGGGACCAGGTCCTTAAGGTACCTGCTGGTTTGGATGGAAAAATAGTTGTCAGAAAATACCACCCCAGTAGGAAAAGCATGTGCTGAGAAGATAAAGCATGGAAATCTCCCACGGACTGGAAGTCAGACTCCTGATGAATGTGCAATGTGGTTCTCGCTCCAGAAGGGGCTGGGGAACACCACTTGGTGTGTGCTGGCTCTGTGTCTTCACTCAGGACTGCACAGGAAGGCACAATTCCCTCTCACGGTGTGGAGAGATGTAGAAGCAGGTCGGTAGGGGCCAGTATGAGGCTCAGAAGTTCTGACATTGAAGGGGAAAGCTCCAAATGGATATGCCTCTGCTCAGTGTTTCCAGATCTTTGATTCTCCACAGAGGTACCCCAGATCTACCAGGATAAAAAGTCTCATCTGTGCTGGGTGCAGAAGCAACAGTACTGTCCCAGGACCTAATCTGGGCATGAGAGAGGTACATCTTCCTCCATATAGCTCTGTGCCTGAGCTAAGTACCAAAACAAAACACTTTTCAAAAGCCGAGGCAGTTGACAAAAGAAATGTGTTGTATAAACCAGTAGGCTTTACAAGGATGAGTCAGTGGTATATGCTTTGCTGAGTGCATCAAGATTTGCCATGCATTTTTATTAATTCTATATGGTGGATCTAGTTATATAAACAGGAAATGGCAACAGATTAGCTCCTGGAGAGTGTTTCATATGGGATTAGATTTAATGCTGAAATTCCTGTCAAACTCTTAACTTTTAAAATACTGATAACACAGTACATACTGTGCACTTTTTTGAACACTTGAGCAATGCATTCCGCGCAACACACTCAGAGCCCTAATAATCAAGATTGCGTTTAGAGAAGCTTAATTTTCATTCTATTAATCTCTCCAGTGGTAAGAGTAATTATTCAGTGTTGACTAAGAAGCAATCCCATAACATGCACAGGGTGCCAGTATGTTAGCATGGTTTGAATGACCGCATAGTGAGAAGAAATGTTTCTCTCTCACCATCAAATTATTATGCAGGTCCTTAAAAAGACTATTAATTGTATTTGCCAGATATAAAATTCCCTCTGCTACTCCAAATTACCTCCAAAGTGTCCTGTCTTCTTTAGTATCCTCTTTAAGGCCCCCTTTCCAAGGCTACATTTCATTTTATGACTATCTCTTTTTTTTTTTTTCCACCATGCACCTTTGTCCATCCCTACATTCTGCTAAGGACTTCTACCATTATTCCTATTTCTTATTCCTCTTGTCTCATCTGAAGCCTTTTTAAACAACGCCTTCTGTGTATTGTGTAGCTTCTTCAGGTGAGTAAGGCAGAAAAGGAGTATTTGAATAAGGTAGGGATCACCAAACACCAACTAATGACTTGTCTTTGTGTTGAAGCCGTTTCAATTTCCAGAAAGGAAAAATACCATTTTTACTGTGACTTTTCTGTGAAGAGATGTATCTTCCAACAATTAATACCTTCCATTTTAAAAAATGCAGAACAGTGAAAGACGAAAATGATGTCTTAGATGACATGTCCCATATCTGTAAGTAACTAAGCCTACAATGTAAATGTTGTACCTGTCTACATTATTTGTCTCTCACTGTCTCTTGTGTTTATTTCCTTCTGCAGATTCCTGTCATATGTTTTGACTATCCTGAAGACAAAAACTATCTATTTTTAATGTACCTAACACATCCTGAGTCATGAATCAAGCTTGTGGAAACCTCTGTAATACATTTCATAGAATAATAATAAAATTAGTACAGGAAAATATTGCAACATGAGGACAGTCTATACTGTTTTTAAGACTTTGCCCTGTGTACCTGATAGGCAAACTCCTGGATATTCTGACTTGCATGTTTGTTCAGCCACTGTAAATTCAAGAATTCAGCTAACACCTGAGGCTTAGAAATCATAACTGTGGCCACCCAGTGCTAAGCGCCACAGGGAACCTTTCTCTCCTGCCAATTAACTTCAGTAGGCACTCATGGTGCCTGTCCCTATCTGCATAGGCTATCTGATTGCTGTTCCCTTTTCACTTGCTTAATTCTTCTAAATCTTCTTATTTCTAATTATTATTCCATCATTTATCTCAGTCTCTCATCATTTATTTCAGTCTAACCTCAGCTGGTCCACTTCAGTCCACATAAACTTTGACTACTCCTAATTCTTCTTCCCCATCTGCACTTTCAACTGCTTCTTCACCAGTTCCTTCAATTACAAGTTTATCAGAGATGTCAAGTCCTCCAGGTCAGGCAAACATGTGTCCTCATCAAACAGGAATAAATTAATGTATGCAGTATGTACCTGGACTCTCATCTTGATGTTTTAAGGGGCAAAATATAATGAATAAGCTTATTAATCACATTTGGAATAAGCCAAATTCCTGGTGCATAAGCATTCTTGAGGGCCTGAGGGTACTATAATATTTGCTTCAGGGTTTATGAAGATGGTGAGGAGCCAGATTTTGAGAGAGGAATAATTAACTGCAACAAGCCTGTCACCTCTAAGATGAATGTGAGTGATCCTGTAGGAGTCTGCACCACATGCACATTTTCTGGCTTCCTGGCATCTCCAAAGGGAACCAGACGCATTGTCTCCTTTCCAGAAGAATGCAGTCTAGGATAATCTAGTGTGAAAGGAGGGCTCATGGCATGCTCTGTGGAACCAAACCACCACAGCTGTGAATATTATTTTTGAGTCATACAAGTACACATCATACTCAGCGTAGGTGTGTTCCCTGGCTCTGAGGATGCACTGTCCTTGGAGAGTGCTCAGAGTTATGTTAATTCCTTCTTCTACTGCAACTATTACGAAGAAATATTTGTCTGTTTTAAAGAGCTATTGTATGAACTGGAATTATTTATTTTGATCTCCAGGAAAGAAGATTGTTGCCATTGTTGCATCTTTGTGCTGAGAATTACTCTCCCGTGCTGATGGGAAACACAATTCTCCTTGGGTCGATGCTGCCCAGGGCTATGTGCTGACCAGAGGGACTGCCAGAGACTGACTCTTGTCAGTAGCTCTCTCCATGCTACACACCAGCCTACCCTATAAGGAGAGTGTCTCCTGGTAATCTGCATCTCAGCGAAGTTACAAAAACCCTCGACACAGTTTACATTTGCAGAAGACAACTGCCTCCTCTGTCCTTCAAGCTGGCTTGACTGCCATCCTGCTTCCTCTTGAATTTCCCTGAGGTTAACTCTTCCTTGTCCAGCACTCCATTATTTATCTCACTTCATCCCCCATCAGCCTGCCTCTTTCAGCTCTCTCCACATAAATTTTGACTCTTCCTTGGACCTCAAAATCATTTAGGCTTTTGCAGTGTGTATGCAGCTGTGTTCATGGTCAGATCCAAGGTCTGCCTGACAGCCAGTAAAGACCAGGGTGAACGTTAATGTGTAAGCAACGAGGAAATCTTTGAGTGTGACCTTGAATCCTAAGCTAACATGACAGTATAAACACAGTCCCAGTTATAGCTAATATGCTCTCTGCCTGTCTGAACAATCACTCTCTTTTTCTCTCAGGCTCCCCCATTCCCCCTCACCAAACTTTCATTGCTTCCTCCCCCATTCCTCACTCTCAATGTGAGATTGGAGACCTTTTAAGCAAGTTGAATAGAGGTATTCAAAAAGTACAGAAAGGCCACTAAAAATCACCTGGTCCTGAATGGCTTCACGTAAGTCCATGCCATAATGAAGTTCAGAGTCTATATCTGGATACCCACAGGCCTCTGTAATTTTTAAATTAATCAGTCAGTGATTCCTCAAAATTATTTCAACACAGTCCTCAGAACTCACCTATGTAAGAGAATTGCGAATTCCTGTCCACAGTGTCATGAGCTTGCCCACTTGTCCTCCTATCTGATTAATGAGCACTGGTTCACAAAATTTTGACAAAAGTGGCCATCATATGTTCATCCATGGCAGAGACACAGTTAGAATGCAGAAGATACCTCAAATCCTGCTTCATTTACTTATGGAGAGTAGAAGTTACACTAAATAATTTTTTATTAAATAGTAAGGTTTTTGTATCCTGCTTTGCCTTCACAAAGGGTTACCAAATTTCAGCATATTCCCCAGCCACTGCCGTCACTCTTCATTCTGATAATTGTTTTACAGGCAGAAAATCCCACGATTCATCAAATTACTTTTTAATGAACACATAATAGCAACTAACAATAAATGAAACTAGAGAAGGCAAGAAGGACCCATAATCACAGCCATCAACTTAGTCTAGAAGTGCCAATCCTGATGCTAATTTAATTTAAGATTTAAGAAGATTACAGAAACTATTACAATAATTTCAGTTTCCACTGCCTCAGCAGTCAGCTAGCATTGTACAGGTGGCATCATAACCAAAACATTTTTCTGGCCCCTTACAAATACTTCCTCCAGTTATTTCCTTTATCACAATATGGCACATGTGAAGAAAACAAAAATTAAAATGTCTGTTAGGATGTAGAAGACTGGTCTCAATTAGGGCTTATGTATAAATTTCTTTTCCTATGGTTTTTCAAAGGAATTACTCTTCAATGTCTAGTTCTCCACAAAAACTTAAAGGTTTTCATCATTTTTCCCCAAAGATCCTCATAAGCCTGATTTTCATGATAGAATATACAATAGATCAGTAAGGCATGGCACATCATAGAACAAATAAACTGAGCAATAGAGAATGACAGACCAACAAGAAAAACAAACAGAAGTTGTATCAAGTCCCTAACTGCATGTTTTGAGTTTTGATTTTTAGACAATTTTTGTGCTTAAGGTAACAATTTCTGGGTTCTCCCTTTTACCTAAGTGTTGGTATTTTTCAGTCAGCCCTAGTTCCATCCTGATAGTTGTTACAAACACCTCATCTAGACTGCACGACTTCTTTCTATTTTCAACTTGCATTAATTACATAAGATTTTTTTTCTCTATGTTTTCTATGCTCCAATGTTTCTAGACACTCAACGATTCTGTGACAGACAGATGGGGATTATATTAGCTGTTCTTTTCACTGTTCAGTAATTTTAGTATGCATACAATTCTTTTTCTTCTGCCTTTACAAACCTGGCCACCTGCGACAAAGAGGAAGTGTAACCAGCCTTTCAAAACATAGTAAACTGTAGCATTTAGATTAGGGCAATATGCTGCTCTGAATACAGAAAAAACCATGTTCTGACTGTGCTGTGTTTAGTGGGTACACGAAGGAACCAAAACTAGTCCTGGTTCTGGTGAAGAACACCATGGGCAACAACTATGCTATTCACCAAGGTAGGTGGCCTGCTGGAATTCAGTGATACAAGTGAATTCCTCATTGAGATGGAAACAGAGAGGCAAAAAGACATTAACAACATTCAGTAATGAATCTGGAAAAGGAGCAGGACACCTGGCATTTTAGAGGATGCGATGGCAGGAATTCAAAGGAAGTAGACTTGCATGAGGAGATTTTTGCCTATCTAGGGAGGGATTTATAAAATGGGGGATCTATAAGCTTATGTGAGAGAGTCTCAGGTTTCAGTTGCTAGAAAACTATGTCTGCAGCAAGCATGCAACATCAAGCAGTTGGTATGGAAACTGAGATGCATAAAAATATAACTCCAGAACACCACTGAGTCTGAGCAAAGACTCTGTCAGCACAGTATCCTGCATCTGACAGTGATTAATACCAGTTCCTTAGAGAAAAACCAGAAGAAAGACAACAGGTACAAAGTGACCTCTGCCTACTATGTACTTTCTGCAGACTTGCCTGAGAGGTAAACTTTCTTGAGACAGAGAAAGTTAGCAGTCATGAACAGAACTGTATCTGATTCCCTTGTTGAATATACTGTGTTTGGCTATCTATAAAACTATTTTGTCTTTTCATTCTGAGTTGCAAATAAATATATACTGGTTTAAATTTTCTAACCTTCTGTCTGAAAACATCAGAGGTGGGGGGGCAGCCTCTATGTTTCATGAGTATCCACTTTTTAGTCCATCTTACCATAGGGATCAGACATCCAAATACCACAGCTCTGATGGAGACTTACAGAGCACTCCCACCCAAAGAGGGGTCCAGCCATATTATGTCCTCCTCCTCCTCTGGATTTATGTCTGGCTCACTTTTCTACCTAAGAGAGTTCAAAATCTTCTGTAGCATAGTCACATTAGCCAATTCCCTCTGCCATCCCTATGTGACAGATAAAATGGCCAAGTGACAGTATCTCGTGCTGAGCAATGAAAAGTCAAGTGCTGCATCAAGAAGGATATGAACACATAGTTTTATCTCTTTAACAAGTCATCTCTGCTATAGTAAGAGCTGAAGTGAGTCCAAATGGAAGCATGCAGAGAGATAACAACCTGTTATGATTATACTTTTCCTAGGGAAACTGTCAATTTCACTGGTGGCTCTATATATACACACACTACACTGCACGTGGTATACCTGAAATAAGTCAATTTCACTGGTGGCTCTATATATACACACACTACACTGCACGTGGTATACCTGGAATAAGAACGTCCCAAACCCTTTGCTCTTCACCACCACCATCACAAAGCACTTGGAAAGACATGGCACCTGGATGAGTTCAGCCTCCCTCCACTGCTGCCAGCAGTGTTACAGTCAGTACAACTCTGAAAAGAGTCAGCTTCAACTCTCAACCACTTCTCTGGGTAAAAGGCAAATTGAAGAGTCACGTAGAATGGAATCACGGTTTGCTGCTAAGTTGCCTCCACTGCTCACCTTTGCGTATCAGCTGGCCATCCGAAGTCAGTGATGATAATATAAAAATAATGTAAATAATTCTCAACCAATATCTTTTCTCCCAAATCAAATAGTTCTCTCTTCTGTATTTTCAGCCAGTGATTTTAACATGCCAGCTAGCTTGACTCTATGTGAGCAAGCTTCATCATCTCCTTCAATCAGTACTTTTGAAACATCATAGCTCACCTCAGATTGTCTAGTGCAATTCCTAGATAAGCTGATTTCCAAGAGCATCAAAACAGCAATCTGAACAGCATGTTCCACTCTTTACTATTTTATGATTCCAGTGAAAAATTTGTCTTTTTTTTCCCTGCACTAAGCTTGAGGCTGGTAGACCACTGAATGCTATACCAACCAGCGTGATTTCCAACACCTCACAGTGAGTGATTTATGTCTGACTGATTGTTTCAAAGCAAACAGTGCTGTACACTTCTGAGGCCCACAGCCTCTCCCGCTCTCCAGTCATGAGACTCAACTCACAGCTGTAAACTCTGTGTTGTACATGCTTTGCCTTAACTACAATAAGTAACTCCTCTCTCACCATCATGAGAATTGGGACTTACTGAAAGAAAAAAATAAATTATAGAGTCATAGAATAGTTTGGCTTGGAAGGGACTTCAGAGATCATCAAATTCCGACTCCCAGCCATGGGCAGGGACACCTCCCACTAGACCTGGTTGCTCCAAGTACCAGTCCCACCTGGCCTTGAACACTGCAAGGGCTGGAGCATCCACAGCTTCTCTGGGCAAACTGTTCCAGTGTGCCAGGGCATCCACAACATCTCTGGACAACCTGTTCAGGTGCCTCACCACCTTGTAAAGAATTTGTTCCTAACACCTAATCTAAACCTACTCTCTTTGAGCCTGAACCCATTCCTCCTTGTCCTATCGCTACAGTTCCTGATGAAGGGTCTGTTTCTGGCTTCCCTGTAGGGCCCCTTCAGACTCTGGAAAGTTGCCATGATGTCTTCACTCAACCTTCTCTTCTCCAAGTTGAACAGCCCCAACTTTCTCAGCCTATCTTCATAGGGGAGGTGCTCCAGTTCTCTTATCAACTCTGTGGCCTCCTCTGGACTTGCTCCAACAGCTCCATGTCCTTCTTACATTGGAGGCACCAGAACTGTGCAGAGTGTTCCAGGTGGGGTCTCACGAGAGCAGAAGAGAGGGGCAGAATCCCCTCCCTCGACCTGCTGGCCACACTCCTTTGGATGCAGCCCAGGATTCCTTTGGCTTTCTAGGCTGTGAGTGCACACTGATGGCTCATGTTGAGTTTTTCATCAACCATCACCCCCAAGGCTTTCTCTGCAGAGCTGCTCTCAGTCACTTCTCCACCTACAGTTCTAGTATGAGATCATGTTGTTGTAGAATTAGTTTTTTGAGTATGGATGAATTCCCCTGTTTCACTGATATCCATCTTATTCCACCTAGCAGAAGATCTGCAAATCTGAAGGTTGTCTTCCTGTCATGAGCAAGGAATTCCATGGGATACACAAGTGGTCAATACCAACAGCAGTCAGAGCAGACAGAGGTCTTACAGCTTGATCCTAAGCATCTGCAAGCCCCATAGACTGCAAATCTCATTTCTCATTTCTCCTTCGAAGTTTGACTTTAACATATGTTGTACATAATTGAACACTTCTGATTTCAAATACCACAGCATAATAATCATTAGCCCATGCTAGATTCCCTTTATAGTAACCACCCTCAGATTTGGACAGCATTCTGAAAAGTGGTAAGCTAAACATTTTCAGCTATCTTTACAAATGTAGTGAGAGGAATAATAAAATTACATTTACGAGCATGAGAGAATTTCCTTCTCAATAATTTCAGGAAAGGCTATTCTTATGGAAGGGATTATAATACAAATAAGAAATGGTATAGACTTAACCCATTTTCTTTACAGTCTTAAGACTGCAGTTTTGTGGTTGTAATCTAATGTCATGCCTTTGCTATTAGTAGATTTTCTCCAGAGTCCAGACATGTTCAGAAAGACCTCAGGAATATCCTGTTTTTCTGGCACCATTTTAAAATACAATTCTCAAAAGATTGCTGCCTCTTTTTTATTTGTGGATTTTTTTCCTAGAATTAAATATATTTTGCCTTCAAAAGAAATCCTGTTGCTTTTGTTTTAAGTGACAGAGAAGTGCTCCTCAGATCATATTGCCAGAACCAACATTCTGTCATTTCTATCTCAGTTTATTTTGTGATATGTTGATCATCTAACTAGAAGTCTGATATTCAAATTCATCAGAGAGGAAAGGAGTGTACCCTCATGCCCTCCCTGTTCTTCATATCCAAAGTCAGCAGCAAGAATCCCCATTTCAATGAGAACAAGACTGTATCATCAAAACAGTTTCTGGGCACAGGGATCAAGTCTCCCCCTGCAGTAACAAAGGTGCCAAGCACAAAATCTGTGCCAAGTAAACAATAAATACTAATAACAACGAGGAAACCACATACAAGTTCTGTGTGGTTTATCTGGTATATTTAATAAAACAATGTATTTCCACAGGTTGAAGGTTGTCTCCAAAACAACCCAAAACAAGAAGGAGGCACAATGTCAGAGGGAGACTGGAAGATTATCCTGTTTTATGAAAGTATGAAGAATCCTAGACAGCCACCATATATGGAGGAGTACACTGGCTTCTCCTGATCATTTCAGAGGGCCAACCACTTTCCCTCCTGACCCATGCCCCTGCTGCATGGAACCGAAGGGATGTCCTCTTCTCTTCCCCTCTCTGCCCCCTCACTTTGTCCTCACTGGGACAATGGAAAAGGAGCTAATCTGTAACAAAACCTTCACCTCATAGATATGCATCTCAACCTTCCCCAAACTCCCAAGCAGATTTTCAAATGAGGTAGGAGAGCAGTGTGTCTTTTCAGTGCCAGGCAGAATTCTGCCCCTTGCTGATGTGTTTCTGGGTAGGATGTTTTGTCGAGTTTGTTTTTTTTTCTTTTCAAGCCAGTGGCAGATGGCTCACCAGCCTCATTTCATCTGGCAATTCCCCTGCTCCTGTATTGCCTTCATGAACCACTCCACAGCCACAGTATGGGGCAGTTTCAGAGCTTTCTGGTGCAAAATTGTCACATCTATTCAGAATGATAAAGTAAGATACTGACAACAGCAAGTTATTTTAAGTTTTGGGCTTATTTCTATCCAAAGTTTCCTTCTACATTCAATTCCTTCCTAAGCTGTGAACCATTCGAACGACACTTTTCATATAGCTGAAAGCAGATTTGATTAATATGATTTCTTTGTGAAAACCTGAGAAGATTAAGAAGCAGTGATGTAGAGAACATATGCCCTTTCTCAACATGATGTTCTCTAATATTTTACAGGGGTAAATTTTACAGTCATTATGTTGTTCCCACTACTGGTATCTAAATAGAGAAAAGCTTATCATCAGGGAAGAATTTCACTTTTTTCATATTATAGTTTCAATCTCATGTGCAGGTCAACAAATCTGCAGCTGTCTATCAATTTCATTCTGTAACTAGGCAGGAAAGGCCACATTTCAAGGGAGCATTTGCAGATTGTATTTTTCCTTTGTATTACAGGTCTTTTTGTGATGGTCCCTTAGAAAAAAATTAAGATTGGCCAGATGACTTCTATGCTCAGTGAAGCAAAATGCCAAATAAATATGTTTACAGGCACACCAATTTACTGTTCTTTCTCTATGTATTCCAGAGTGTTACTAACCGTGGAAATACTTTCCAAAATCAGTGGGGGGAAAAAATCTGTCTGGTATTGATTGAATATGGTTTCTCATCTGTCTCATGACCTTTTCCATCATATATAATTAGAAATGGAAAGGTCTTAGCTGCATGCTTGCAGTACTCTCCAGAATACAGATAGAAGGTTTGGTTCAGTACGGAGATACAATGAAAGCACACACTCTATAGACTCTGGGATTTGGCAGTACCTGTAGTTATTCCTCAAAATAATAAATACAGATCATGCCAGCATTTCCAAGCTGTTGCAGTATAGTATCAGTACTTGTCTTAACAGTATTAGTGTAATATCTGTGATTGCATTACACATTGCAGAGGATAAATATAGTTTGCAACCATCTACAGCACAGGAAAACATCAAACCTGTTGTTTGTGTGATATGATCTTTGTTGCTTGCTGCTGCAGGGATATTTCTATGTCAAAGAGTCAACATGATTTGCTAATCAGTGGTTAAGGAGATGATTATAATGGCTGTTTCTAAAAGCATTTATGGGTCCCTTGTGTTGAGTCAAGTTGCCATTTCTGAAAGTCAGAAATCTTAATCAGCCATATTGTACACAGACTCTTTACAAGGTTGGGGCAATAGCATTTCTGATTTTGACACCTACACTTTCTTGCTTTTGCCTGGATTTGAAAGGTTTGTATGAATGCTATTACGTACTGTCCCTGACCTCATACGTACATAAGGAATTAAACCACAGAATCATATGCCTTTCCCAATGTGAAAAGCAGAGATGCTGATGATGAGACCATCAAAAAGTTAAGTACATTTCACTTCCAGATACAGCTCTATTTCCATTTTGATATGAAAATATTCTAGCAAAGTACCAGACAAGTTGTTATTGAAAATCAGTACTTTGAGACAGATGCTTTCTTCCTGTATGGGGTAGGCCTGCAGCTCAGCAGAAGGTGTTTGGTGGCCCACTATTTGCAAGTCCTGTAAAAAATTGATTAAAAGGCTGATTGATAATGGATACAATAGCTCTTCAGCATGGAGGAGGCTGGATCAGTTCAGATGATAAGCAACTGTCAACCTCTTATGATTGGTTCCTGTGTGGCTTCTAATGGACTGTTGCTCATATTGCACAGGACACCACTAAAATTTTCACAGTCAAAGGAGAAGCCATTGCACACGATGGGTGGCTGAAGAGACTGATCCAATTTTTGAGACTGTCATCCCCTTTAGAAATCTTTTCCAAAAAAAAGAGAAAAACATGAGTTAGTGTTGTTTCTAAAGTCCAAGTCTTGTAAAGGAAAAATAAAAATAAAACAAAGATGGTTTATTCACAAAAGATGTGACGCAATGCCACCTTCTGGTTAAAATGTGTAGAAAAATATACCAGCTTTGTATTGAACACTTACCTATTTACGCATGATCTAGTGATCAGTTTGTGTGTGAATTCACTACAGTCATACAGTTGATTGTTTGGAGCAGCACATCCTGGTATATCCACTATTGAATTTTCTGGAGTAGTCCAGCCCAGACTAAAGGCAGAATCTTGCTATTCAACAGTTAAAGTTCAGTGCAGGTTTGCATCTCTAGACAAGAATCTCTCTATTTCATATTCTAGCAGTGGGGTTTGGCCTCCAATTTTAAAATATTCATTTTTCATAGAGTATCAGATTTTTAAATAATGTTTCTTTGTTCAAAGATTTAGCAATTTTGGCAGCAAAAATGTTTTAAAATTAGGCCTTTGTGAATTTCCTCTTGAGAGCCTCATGTGTTATTAGAATCATATAGCTAAAAACTCTTAACTCTGCAACATGCAGAGACATTTTCATAACAGCTTGGAGATATGAAGGATTTAAATATTTTCCAGTTTAACAAAAATAAGAATCATTTTCCACCAGGGAAGCCAGCAGGTCTTTTAAGATACATTCAATACCTCTCTCCTCTCCTCTGGTCCTTTTGAACTGCCAAGCACTTTAAAATAGTGACAGGATCAAGATAAAGATATACTACTGCTTTTTAAATTTAATTGCTGGAAGAGTTAATACTGGACACACACACACATCAAATTTCTCCAACACCCTTCATCCAGGAGCAGGGTTTCCTTTTCACTTTTGAATAAACTCTAGGACTTACTTCAAGATACTGAAGTTTTCCCTAAAATCTTCACCTATTCCAGGATCATTTATAAGGAGGGCACACCCGTTGTGTATTAGTTCAGTAACCCACCCCTTCACTTCCAGGCTGCATGGTCCAACAGCACACTGTGGTCTACAGAAATCCTCTCTACAGAGGAGACAAGCAAAGGCAGAAACTCAAAGAGGACTTGAGCATGATGAATAAAATTGGTGGTGTTCCCCACTTCTGATTCATCACCCTATTTCCGAACCTCACTTGCTTTATCCACATTCTCTGTATGCACCACATGAAGGGGAAAGTGGGAAAGGTGTGCAGGGAGAGGCAGCAGCCACTGCTGCAGAGGAGTAGCACAGGGAAGCTCCATAAATGCACTGGTATGACCACAGTTATTGCAGCATATTTATACAGCTTTAGAGTTAGAAAGATCAGAATTGTCCTTGGCGGGTAATAAATTCCTGAACAAGAATTTGAGCTCTCTATATGATATGAGAATAAAGCTGATCAATGCAGAGAATTATTGTATAGTAAAACTACAGCAATGAGGGCACTGCAACAATTACTGGATATTTATTCAACTGATTTTCCTTGAGGAATTTTAATGAGGATTTCACACTCCATAACCACATGCTTTAGATTCTGTCAGTAAAAACGTAAATGCTTCTGTTAAAGTAATGTGACACTGCTTTTACTGCACTACTCTTTGAAGGAGAATGATATTTTAGCAAGACGAGACCATGTCTACTTTTTTTTCAGATGTACTGGGAATGTTTTCAATTATTTATGTTGTGGCTGAATCCCTCAGTATGCCACTAGACCCAGACAAAAATGACAATTCCAGCCCCATAGTAGAACAGTTGTGGAAATTCCTTCAGCTTTCCATGAGTAAGTTTCCCTGTTCTCTCCATGTAGCTGGCAGCAACATTGTACATAGCGCACAAGAAATGCTTACGGTGGGATTAGGAGTGGTAAAATCCATCAGTTTTTATACAGAAAGTTCCAAAGTTGAACTAATTTATTTGCAGTTATGGCCATTCCATGTTATTGATTGCTATGATTACAGAAAAATTAAGCTTTAGGTTCCCAATGCTTAGGTTTGATCTCATTAATATGGCAGTGGGATCCGAATAAAGAAAAGGATCAGTTAAGAGTTTGAAAACTCAGTTTATGTTCTTGACTCAGACACTGATCTGCACCATGATCTTCACCATGATCTTCACAGGCTTCATTTTTCTGTGCTTCTCTTTCACTCTTGTCTTGCAGATTGTAAGTAACATTTTCAGAAAAGATTGTCTCTCATTATGTGCTTCTACTATGCCCTGTTTAATGAGGTGCCAAATTCATTGAAGCCTCTAAGCTTAGCTATACTAAACATATATATCCATAGTACATAATAACCCATAATGCACCAAAATCGTCCTTCACAAACTGAAAATCAGAGTTTGTTATTCCAAATTGGCATTACTTTCCTGTGCTTCTGACAGGGGCCCTCTGCAGTTGTTCATGGAAGTGTCCCAGAATTTTCATACAACATGGTAGCATTTAAAATGCAAAATGTGAACATATCTTTCAGATAATCTGCACTAAATCATTCATTGCTGTGGCCATTAAAGTATTTCCATGTGTAAGGCATGGTCTGCTGTTCCTGCTTGGATGTTTAAGGTAAACAATCACAAAAAAGTAAGTAGAGCTGTGTGACCTCCTTGTACACAACAACATATATTTAGTTTCAAGAAATTAGTGTTCTACTGATGTTTATACCCGACAACTGTAATTTATAGCGCTGTGAAGCAAAACTGAAATTTCAAGTTGGGGCTCTAAATTCCTTCTTGGTGTAATACTACAACATTTTATGAGATTGCACCAGAAACTAATACAGCCCAGCAACAGAAAATTACTATCTGCCACTTTGGGGTTGGAAATGTGTTGTGAAAGGAAAATGTCTTTGTTATTGCAGACTTTAATGTCTCTCAGTGATGGTAACTAAAGACATGATTGCACAGACATTTCATGTGAATGGCTCTTTCTCGTTCAGTCGTGTCAGTGATATCAACCAGATACAGATATACAACAGATATGTTTGGGTAAAAACCACTCAAGGGAATAAAACCTGCAATATTTTTCCACACCAACAATGGGTTATACTTTTTAAAAAATTATATCAGGAAATCATCACAAACTAAAATGTGTGCACATTTGGTTGAAGACAACCATCACCATTGAAAAAAGGAAGAAAAGACAAGTGAAAATTCTGAACTTTGATAGGGGCTGAAAGGGAAATCCCAATGACCAACATTATATTTGCAAATAAAAATACGAAGGCTATAGACAGCAAGAAGTATTAAAGTAAATTAAGATAAAATATGACAATACTTATTTTGGAACAGTTATGAATGCGTCTAAAACTAAGAGTAAACTTTATGGTGTAAACTATAATGGTTGTTCAGGAGCTTTACATGAGTCCATGCTCTGCAAATCTCTCTCTAGAAGCTGTCCTGACTTTAAAGAGACTCTCAGCACCCTGACAAAGGTTGATAAACTCTGAAGGTAAGTCTGGGTAAAGACCTAATGCCAGTATATACTACACACATCACAGAAGGCAGCATAGGATCAGGGCCTTTAAAATATAAATTGCTTAGGACAGACACAGGTCATGTCTGGTTTCCTTTGGGACTTAGATCTTGGCTGACATAATAAAATGGTGATTAGTAGTAGCAATGGTGTCAGGTATTGGTCATCTGTGAAAATACCTCCAGCTTTTACAAAAGGAAGATGCATTCTGCTACATCCCTGTGCATGGCATAGCAGAGGCCACAGGACCAGCTCTCCCTGGAGCTCTAATCACAATGACCACTTCCATGAATGTAAAGGAACAGGCTATGGGATGAAGTACTGGCCTGCCCACACAGTGGGTGCAGAACATTCTCCTGGGCTGGGCATGGTTCCCAGGGTAAGGAACTGAAGACAGGACAGCGAGAGTGAAGCCACCCTGTTTTGAGTGGGAAGAGAACAGGTGCAATGTGCACCATACCATTTGGTCTTGGAGTGAAAGGATGGGGTTTGGCCTATGTTATGTACTTGCCAAAGGGTTTTCTGTGAGAGAAAAACCATCTTTCATTAGTGACATACCAGCAATAAACCAGTGCAGTATCCTGTAGCAGTGCCAGACATCTGCTGCTCCAAGGGAAGGTGGAAAAGGGACTTGGCTCAGCCACTGCATGGGGGAGAGAAAGTCTTTGCTAATAATGTCTGTGGGGTCCAACATGTTCTCTGGGCTTACGTCACCTCATGTCCTCACAGGTATCTAGGAGAAAAGCAATAGCAGCTCTAGCTCGTGGGGCTTCACAGTCTCACAGGGAAGCTTCCCTCATGCGCAGCTCTCCCTCAAATCAACTTGCAAATAAGCATGTGGGGAGCTCACTCCTCTGCATGGCCAAAAGAGATTAGAGACAGCATTTCATTTTTGCAGGCCTTTTGGCAAGCACCCACTGCAGTGAATGATTACACAAAAAGTCAGTTATTCTTCTGTTAAAATAAACTCCCTTTTTTAAAAGGAATCAACAAAGCAAATTTTCCGTGAAGTCATTAAACAAATTTTAGTTTAAAAGAATTTATCAGCACTGAAGGATTCAAGGAAAGAGAAGAATTAGGGAAGCCATAGCCAGTTAAAAAAGAAGAAAAGAGAAGAGAGGAGGGAGAAAAGGGAAAATTATTTCTTCTGAATGTTTTCCTTAAGCTGAGGAAGTCAAAACAAGCATGAAGAAGAAAGGAAAAATGTGGCATTTGCATTAATCGGCATTAAGCACTTAAAACAAGAAGCTTCAATAACTGTGCAAATTTAAATTTTTGAACTTCTTCTTTCTATCCTTTCTCATTGATATTCATAGGGCAGTAACCATTATTTGCAAACAAAGATAAAAACCAGTATTTACTCTTGCTGGAAAATGCAGCTATAATTTATTATGAATGCATTTAATTTACTGTGAATCACTGTGTAAAACTTTCATAGTATAACCCAAAATAAGAACTAGACAAACAAGTATGGGTTTTTTGGTTCAGTCACTAAAGAAGAAGGAAAATAAACTACAATCGGTTGAGTTTGAATCAAAACAGACATTTTATGGTTTTTTGAAAAATAGGGATTTTTTTTAGAATCAAACTAATCTGTAAGACTTTTGCTTTCATTTTAAAACCTTTCTTTTTCAGTGAGCCATTATTAAATATGAAAAATAAGTTTATTTTCCAATTGTCAAAAGTAAATATTCTAACATCTCTAAAATGAAATTTTTTTGCTTCAGAAAATTCAGGAATTAAATTATTCTTTTTTTAATATAATATCTGTTTTACTCTTTATTCATCTGAATTTAACTGTGGGTGATTCATATTTGCAAGCAATTTCAGTCCCCTAAAAAATTCTGGTTTATACTATTACTCCAAAATTCACACCATTTCAGTAAAAAACAGGAGTTACTTCCTATTCGTCTGGAGTTCAAGTCTGCACCTGAAGACTCAGGATATATTTCGAAAATGAGTGTTTATTTGCTTGGCTTGGCCTGACTTTTCTTGGTTTAATAAAACCAGGCCAAGTTCCAGTAGATCCTGGAGTGACTTATATGTTTGACTGGAAACTCCTGAATGTCTTTCTGAGGGGTTTCATGCTGAGTGCTAAAATCTCCCAGCAAGTGAGAATGACTGTACCAGTCAGGTCTACTGGCTCTGAAAGATCCCAAGCACAGGACAAGTTCATGCAGAGCTTCTTGTAATACAGACCAAATGGAAAATTACCACCTCAAATATCAGGATTCAGAGCTGGGCTATACCTACCAGAGGTGACCTGATAAGAAGTCAGCCCTTAAGGCTGCTATTAGAGTGGGGAAAACAAGGGAAAGCATGCTGCTGGGAATGTATATCCTCCCTCTGTCCCCAACACTTGCAATTGCTCCAGCACCTCAGCAGAAGCAGAGTTTCCAGGCTATGGCAGAGGGAAAGCAGGCATAGGCGTATAACAGTGATGGTAGGTCCCACCCAAGAACGGTTTGGTTCCACATCCTGCCTCTAGCAAGGCCAAGAGAGGCTGGGGAAGCATGTAAATGAGAACAAGCATGCAGTAATGTCCCCCTGGCTTCGAGCACTCTATGAGCTGCAATATTTTCTGAGCCAAAAACATCATCCTTGTGTTCTACATCCCTCAATGGATTCATCTTCTGTGGAATTATCTAATTCCTTTTGAAGCCATGTAAACTTCTGGCATCCTCAGATGCTTGTGCTAATGCCATCAACAATATAACTATGCTTTCTGTGAAAAAGGCCTGCTCTTGTTTGTCAAACCTGCTATTCCATGCTATTTGTGCTACCTCCCTCGCGCTACTCACCATTTGTAGATTTCTATTCCCTCCTTCCTCAGGCAAATCTTTTTTTACTCAGTATACCAAGTTTATGTAGTCAGTCTTCATCTGGAAACTGTTTCATAGCTTTGAGCATCCTACAAACCCTTTCTAGCTCTGGTCTACCCTTTTCGAGATGCAGGGGATAAGAACACGTGCAGTCTTCAAGACATGTCTAACTCACAGACTTACAAAGTGCTTTCTATCATTCTCTTAATAATGCCAAATGTCAATTCCAGAGTCAGAAACAGGTGCATCAGTTTACATCTTTACATGGAATTGTATCTGCTATTTTGTCATTCAGCCAGAACCTTAAGATCCCTTCAAAATTACCCTGAATTTTAGTTCTGTTTAGTAAGGCTGTGTCACCTCATTTTGTTGACTCCCTTAACCTGACCTGTATGTACTTGAAAGCATAGAGTTCAGCAACGATCTCTGTGGGTTTCCACTGGTGTATCAATCAGGAAAGCCAACAAATTAACCTTCTGTTTTATTTTCTACCTCCAAACTTTCTATTTAGACATGCTAGGACCCTACATTTTGTGCCACAGCACTTTATTTCCTTAAAAGCATTTGATGAGACCTTCCTCGAAATATTTCTGGAAAATCCAGTAGAACATATCAACAGGATTTTCCTGTCCAATGTTGAGTGATTGTTGGCTGATTCCTTCAAAGAAATCTACAATTTTTAAGAATAATTCCCTAGGTAAACACAAGGATTGTGTCCTCCTTAGTAAATCATATGTAAGTATGTTCACTGGTTCTCTTCTCTATAATAACTATCATATTTATATATGTTCATTGTTTCTATTCTTTATTATAACTACCACAAATTTGCTAAATGCACTTGTCAGATTTGCTAAGATTTATACATACTCAACTCCTGCATCAAGTATTTTTTTTTTTTCAAGTTGCATCATTTTCTTTTTGTAAGCAAGGGGGAAATATTAGAAGACTGAATGCCAAAATAAATAGCTAACTCCTCTCCTAGGTAACTTCCTACATAACTCTTAAGTGAGCACCACATGCTCTGGCTGATTTCTAGTTAAAAAAAAAAACAACTTAAACTATTTCTAACTATTGTTACCCATTTTCTTCAAAGACCTCTTTTTTGCCAACATTTAAGTTTATAACAGATATTCTGAGATGTTCCATTTAACAATATTTTGTAGCAAGGATCCACCTAGCCTCCCACAGTGAACATAGCTTTAAACAGTTCATTTATTTTTTTTCTGCTGTTATAGTTGGATCACAATGTTTGGAAAAGCATTTTAAACCCTTCAGCATGAAGTGCTGGGTCACCCCATTAACGAAGTCATCTTGGTATTGTGTTACTGTCATAATCTATATTACCCTCATGAGTTAAAAAGGGGAACACAGGGGTATGTAAGTTATAGCTATATAAGTTATTCCTCAAAAATAATTATTTATTTCTTAATGTGTTATGATGAGTTGGATGATGGCAATCCTGATTTCACAGCATTTTTTAACATCACATCAGAGCTATTTACACACAGCCACCACAGAGAGTGTGAGGACAGGCCAGCCCACAGTGAAATATCCAGGGAGGATTTGTGGAGCACAGTGCACTCTGCTCAATACACTTCCCCTCTTCCTTCTTTGGAGGGAGTACTGACAATGGCTTTTTGCTAGTCAAGCAAAACTGCTGTTTTATCATCTTTACCTTCCCCAAAGCATTTGTGAACTCTGAACCACAGTCTGGCCCCTTTTGTTTCATTGGCATAATATGACAATTCCGTAAAAACATTCCCTGTCTCTAGTAAACTCAGTTTAAGATATAAAATCAGGTAAAAGTATAGATTAGATACTGCTGAACCTAACTTTGAAGTTGTCATATTTAAGTTAAACATTAGTGAAATCAGAATCTTTTATTTGGAGCAGGAGTTGATAAGTAAAGCAAAAAGGAATAACAAAAAGTACATTCAAATAAGTGATGTCTACACATATTTGCTTAGGCAAGTGTGCTTCTTACTCAGAGCCAAAGGCATTTCCCTCCTCATCAAGGTTGCCACAGGAAAGAAACCTGGCAATGTGAGCTAGAACGATGCAGTGCCCAATCTGAACATTTTGGGGAGCGATTCTAAGGTGGTCAGAGCCTACTTGTCATAGAAAGGCCAGACAGTGACATGTACTGGTGTTATGTCTGACAGCCGCAGCTTCTGTGCAGCTTGGTCACAGAAATGACTCACCGTAGCTTCCATCAAAAGCTGCATTTCCATACCCCGCCGTAGGAAAGAGGTAACTGTCGGCATGTGGCACATGCGCCTGTGCAACTTACCTCCCCCTCACACACACATGGACAGCGCTTCTGTAAGAGGGTAACAGCTTGACAGTGGAGGAAGGTGTTTTCTATTGTGGGTCTAAGGCAATCCCAAATTCGGTCATTTATACTAAGGTCTGAGTTTTGGTCAGAAGTCAAGATCAAGTGAAAGTGTTTTTTAGCCTAAGACCTTTCAAAGGAAAATGCTGATCTAGTTATCTGTCTGTAGAATAGTAAGTTTCATTAATTTTTCTTTTTAAAGAAAACCTTAGAAGAAGACTTTGAAACTGTCAAAACTTTTTTTTCCCCCAGCATTTTTTAAAATTCCAAATCTGGAGTTCATTTATACTTGAAGTATTAAAAACAAAAAAAAAAATCTAAAACCTATAAGGTCAGAATTGGAAGCAAGCATGGTGAACATATTGCAGTATTTCAGCTAGTGCACTCTAATTACCCATTGAATTATTATTCCTGTTTATAAATGCATTTTGAATTTTCAATCTGTTTTTAGACCAGAAGAGTCTTTGAAATAGTAGGAATTCATACAGAGTGGGCAAATTGATTCTCCTCTCAATTCCAGCTAAAACTTAAGTTTAGAATTGCCCATCATCCTGTGCTATTTTTTGCCTCAAATTAACAAGTCATGTAGAGCAGAGGACAGTTTTGTATTTGGGGCATTTTGACAGAATACACACAAACCCTTATAAAAGAATCCTGAAGCTAAACCTGGAAGTGATGCATGCTGAAGTGTGTACTGTTGTGTGTTCACAGCACTCTGGTACCTAGTTTATTTAAATTCAGGAGCCAAAATGTGACCTTGGTGAACTGGCTGGAAGTTTTGCTAGAAGGTTAGGTGGGACCTGGACCTGGCCTCAAATTTCTGCATAGAAGTGGCATTGATTTGATCAGCAATGGATGTTTTATCAAAGCATCCTATCTCACTTTCATCCCACTGCTGCTGCCCTTGCTGTTACCATGCTGACCCCTTGTTCACACCACAGTATTGGTCCCCTCTGAAATTGAGATTTGAGTTCAGGATTTTACTGATAACTTTCAAGGTTCTTCAAGCCTTGACCCCTCTGTTCTTGCATAACCTGGTCCACATTTCTGCTTCCTTTCGTAACCTACTTTCTGTTTCTCATTTATCTCCACGCTCCCATCACTTTTTAAGTCGACTGTGTCAAAATATGGTGCTTTTGCACAGTCGACCCCAGTGTGGTCGAACTCCATTCTTCTTGATATCTACAGATTCGGGAGATAAATTCCCTCCCTCTACCTCTCCAAGATTTCGACGGCCTGTCTCACAGGGTACAAAGTACGGTCAGGCCATGTGATACAGCTTTCATTTCCTCCAGACCACCTCCCTCTTCAATTTTTTAAAGTTAAGGTCAGGCTGTGTAAAAGAATCAGAGCTCACAGCAGAATAATTGGAGTCATCTGAGACTCACACAAAGGTCATGTAGGTCAGTGCTTTTGAGGAATCTGTGATAAGGCAGTGCCTGAGAGGGATTTGTGATCCAAGCCAATATTTCTGCTTAGTGTAATTTATGGGAGAATTTTAAACAAATTGTAATAGAGACAAACCCCCTTTTGCTAAGCTTCTTATAGTAAAGCTTATGAGTGTTGTGTGCAGTATTGGACCTGAAAAGTTCATGTCCGCTTGTTTTCCTGAAAACTATTAGTTGTAGTTGTTGTTACTCCCTAACTCTGCTACTGAAAGCTTTCTTTCCACAAAAATAGCTTGAAGACATTTCAAGTATCTTTAAGAATTCATTCCTCCTTTAACACATTAACATTCCTCCTTTAACTGCCTGTTACAAGAGCATGCTTTGATTTTGAGAGACATGAATTAACTGGGAAATGATAATTTCAGCACTGTATTGATTTAGCTTAGAAAAATCCTTTGGCTTTTACTCATATAATTTTGTATTTCAGAAAGCCCCAGAAACAGTTGCACTGCTCACACGTTGCTTAAAACTAAAAAAGGAAAAAATGTCCTTTCATATTTTTCCCATATAACAACAATTTTTCATTACCGTTCCAGTTTAGTTTTATCTTGGTTATGAATTTTATTATAAGAATTAATCACACCAGTCAAACATGTTTCTTTATGAAGGTGTTTCTTCCTGTCAAGCGTTGTTCGCATCACAGTGGATTCTTGAATGATGGCTCCAGTATGGTTAGCACTGAAGGGGGCTGAAGAAGATTCTTCACTAGGATTCTTTTGTAAATAGCTCAATTATTTATTTTTGTTAATCAAGACTTCAAAATTCATAAGAATAAATTCTAAGAATATCTAGAGCGTTCTGCTGCTGCCCTTACCAAAATGTGCAGTTTTCTGTATTTTTGACCAAACTCCATAGAGAGATTTTAATATAGGTCAGGAACGAAGCATATACCTTGTGGGGCTGAATTTCTATGGACAGGAAGTGGAGACCCTGGGGTGGATGAAGAACTTGACTAGATTCGCTTGGGGGTCTGTAAAAACATACGAACAAAAAAAGAATATATTTGTGCTCTAACCTTCTCAGAAATAACAGTGTGTTTTTCTTTCTGTCAGTGAACGCTTCTCACTCGATGCCAACTTCATGTCATATGTCATCATATAAATCAACTTGAGACACCACACTGCAGACAGAGAAGACTTTATCTCTTGCTCTCTTGCATTCAGACTTTTTGGAACTCTGAAAATAATGAAAAGCAACAAATAGTAATCTCTATTTTGCAAGAACAGAATTCAAACCTCTGTTTCAGCATTTTTTAGAACTCAAGCAAAATAGCACCTTCAAGTGTATATTTGGAAAATTAACACTCTTTCATTCTATTTACAGTTCACCTTTCCAGCTGTGCAGTGCCCTGACTTGTGTGTGCCATTTCAGGGCAGACAAATGTCCACAGTGATACAACAAAGCCCAAACTTGCATTGAATTTTATCAACTTGTGAAGTCTCTCAGGCTCAGGTGATTTGGACCTTTCAAAGAACCATTCAGCTAAGCCCTGCCTTGGCAAGAACAAATACTTGAAAACATGTTTATCTCTTCATACCACACTTTTCTCCTAAACCGACTGCCATGTTATCAAAAATTCATCAAAAATTCCACCCAAAAATGGATGGAATTCAGAAAAGCGACTATATCAAAAACATGTGGTGTTTTGCTAAAGAGAATGATTCTTCACCAGTCCCTCACAGTAGGCCTTTGTTTTACAAGCAGAATTAAGCACTGCTTCCAAAATCTGTTTTCTGTGTAGCTTACAGACCTTTTCAGTGACGCAGGATTGTTGGGTTTGCTAACCAGCAAATATATGAGTTGTAAACATTCCTCAGGAGTGCAGCGTCCCACAGCATAAAAAAAGGAATTATTTTCCCCCACTCTTTTCCAGATCTTCTGAAGTGTAACAGATGGTTGTTATTATTTCTCCTTTTGGTTTCTATTCCTTTTATCTTTACCCAAAGTATTTCACCACTGCATACTTGTACTGTCAAATTGCACCATGGTGGAATTATGCACACTTCTGGAATGTGGGATGATCTCTTCTGTTCTTCAGCCTTCCTACCACTTTCTGATAAATCCTCACTTTTTTGCTGACATTCTGCTTCTGAGAATCATCTTACAAATGACATACTTTCTCAATCACCCTAAATCACAACCTCTGCATTTTAGAGCAATATTCATTACATTTCATTTCAAAACATTTGAATATTAAAACACTTATAACACACAGTGTTGTTCACCAAAAATTTGGTACCAGAGAGTATCTCAATCTGGACAAAAGGCATGATCCCACAGTACTTCCAGTGCTGTGTCACCATCAGGTTTGTCATTGCTTTGGTACCTTGTTTTCTTCCTTCAGACATAATCCTGCAGAGCTGAACATTTTTCAGATGTATCATTCAGACTTTCATTTCCCTCTTTCCTTTCCCTCATGAGATCATGACTTTCTCCTAAGGGAAATATCTCATCCTTCATTTTCATATGGACTCTTCAAACATTAAAAGATACCTTTCAATTGTTATCATATTGTGTGATATATATTTTTAAATTAACATTACTATGGAAAAAAAAATAATGAAATCTGTGGTCTGTTCCTAACTCCTGTAGTAAAAACATCACCTGGCACTAAAATAGTTAAACACTTGGTGTCCATTTATACTACTCTACTATAGTGATGTAAAATTTATTGTTGGACTCATTTGTTCAGTCTGGCTATGATTAATTTCACAAATTTCATCATTATTCAAACAGATCTTCTACTGTACACATGCTTAATATTGTACTCTTATCATACCTGTTAAATAAGCTAATGTACTTCAGCACAAATATTCTCTATCATTTGTGTTTACACTACAAGACCATTAATTCTGAGTAATAAAGCAAGACACATTTTATTCACATCTTACACTCTTCTGAAGATATACACATTTATCAAAATTCTTGTTATGGTTTGTGTTTGTGGGATGGGGTTAAAGAAATGACAAATTCACTTTGGAAAAATTAGTTCTTCTGAATGCTTTACCTTACTTGTGCTCCCAAGAGCTGTGCCTTCAATGTGCTTGAAAAGATTTCTATATGGGCAGCAGAAGCATGAGTTTTAATTTGAACAAAACAGGTATTATAGGAGATGCTCCATATGAGAGCAGCAAGAAGCCTTTGAGGTTCAAGAGGCCTTTATTATCTTCCTAAGGGGCCTGTTTAGCTCTGGCATGAAAAGTGATTTATATACATTTAGTCTCCTTTATTTTCATAGGAATAATTATTTCTTCCTGTTGCAGTTTTCCTTCTGTTGCTACTTTCTCCCTAGTGCAGTTTAACCTCTTTGTAACATATAGTTACAAAACATTGCTTGCAACATTAATTTCAACGAGGTATCTCAACCTCGTTTGAAGGTGGCTTTAGTTCAGTATATGCAGCATTTCTCCCACATTAAGAAGTTTTTCCCAAATTTAGGTGGCTATTTTTATCAAAGATGAGCGGAACTGCTGACAGCACAGAAAGCAGAAAAGGCAGGGTCTCACAAAAGTGAAAAGGAACAGATAAGCGATGACAACCTGAGTTGTGGGTTATTGTAATTGTATACACCTCAACTGGAAATTCTCTCTCTATCTAATATGCATCAGGACGTCCTTGCTACTCTATCTTTACTTACACTGTTCAAATGTCAATCTGGCTAGCTCAATAAAGGGCCAAGGTGGCAGGTAAAAAAAGGCATCTAGAAATGGTCTCATATCAAAGAATTTATATGAAACTTAGGTTTAAAAATTAGATAATCCAGAGATGCCTGGATTATTTGCGTGATCAATCTCTCAGCTGAAACTGGGAGGCTGAAAGCAGAATGTAGTGAGTGGCAATTCCGACACAGAATGACCTCCTAAGCAATTCATAGAGGACCATATAATTGTAGGAAAGGAAAATATTTTTTCCCAAAGTTGTCAGCCTTCTGTGCTCAGCTCAGATTTGCAAAAAGAACCTAGGCATTTTCTCTTTCTTACACCTCCTTCAGTAACACACAATGCTTCTCTAATTCAAAAGTCCCTCTTTACTTTGATACTGATTGAAGCAGAATATGATCTGCTTTCCTTTTCCTCTAGAAAGCTGGTTTAGATCTGCTGCACAGAAAACAAACCATAAAAATGTGGTTTTGTCAGTTTTATGCAAGTAGACCGGACTTAAAGACATATGGGGTTAAAGGTTGAAACATTTTCAATTCATCATCCAGCCCTAGTTCTCAAGTATTTGGCTGTTCAATTTTGCAAGCACAAGACAGCAATTACATGTGGAAATTGAGAAATTAGAGCTCTTATCAAGCTCAAGTATTTGTATAGGGGCACAATTTCAGGGAAAAAAAAAATAGTGTGTGTAAAGGCATTTACAAGGATTGCAATGTGGTTTGAAAGTGTACCTGAAAAAGATAGACTCTGCTAAATTTGTGCTAACCTGAACCCCTATACTTGTATGTGGGAGGCTGTGGTTCTAAAAAATGCCCTTAAAAGAGATAAGCATTTCTCCATATCTTTATGGATAGTAAACTTTGGTTTTTTAAATATGTGGTGTCTCTGAGTATTTCCAAGAATTATTATTATCCAGCTCCATAGGGATATAAAGAAAGTGAAAAGCACTGAGTTGAACATTCCACAAACATATATAATGAGTATTTAAGCTCTGAAAATTGTGTTCACTACAAACAACTACTAGGTTTTACTACATTTAAAATCATAATCTTGACATGGGGCTTGATTTTCAGAACAGTCTCATTTTGTACTCATAAGAAACTGCTGCAATTTTCCGAGTAAAAATTTGCACAAGTGTGTTATTCTATGACTGATCCTCCTTCCAAAAATCAAAAGCAAAAGAAGGGCTCACCTGTTGATAAGGAGATTGAAACTATTCTATTTTATTTCCATTTCTTCTTCTTTCAGTGTCAGATTTCTCACTCTTTGTTTGATCCATAGGTGAAACCAACTTGCGAAGTTTTCCCTCTACTCAGGTATGAGTGACCATCCCTCAGAAGAAATAATCTACAGGAAACATCTCCTACAGATTGAAAGCCAGATTGTTAACCAGAGACTCTCTGCATCCCCAGTTCATCAAAGCCTCAATTCTGCTCAGAAAAAACGCCATAAATTTAGGACAAGACCTTGCAAGTTCATTCAGCATTGATTGCTGAAAGCTGATGAGCTCTTTCTAAAGACAAAAAGACAGGTAGATATTTATAAGCTAATTGTTTCTCTACTAATCTTCAGAACATGTCATGGCCATGTGGAACACAGGACTGTGGCAATCCTTTTAATAAGAGCTGTAAAACCCCAAACCTTTTAATTAATTTTACCCAACTAAAAGGCTTCCTTTTGGATCAGAGAATTTGGTGTGGGCTGAGAATTTTAAGAGCTGACTCTCACTTTCTGGAAAGTTAAATTATGCATGAAACTTGCAAGGTTTGCTTGTAGTGATTAGAAACCAGTGTCCATATTCTGTCTCATACATTGTCTGTGCAAACCAGGAACCTCAGTGTTGCTGCTGGATTTATTTTTCATTGTCAATATCACTCTCTTGAAAAGCTAGGATGAAAACTGTTGCTATGGTGATTTGGGGATGGATGGTGAATTAAATAGAAATAGTTACAATTAAGTCTGTTTACAAAGTGACTGTGCACAACTGCCTAGGAAGAGCTGTCACTGCCTCAGAAAGAATTGAAAGTCAGTTCCAAAAAGAAAACTTAGGAAAGCTTTGAGGTTTACCAAAAACACATCATTTTTAAGGATTACACATTAGAAACAATGTTCACTTAGGAGTAGGATGATGCCCTACTTTTGTATCAGCAGAAAGTCCCAACACAGAGGTTGCTTGACAGTCAAAATCCCCTCTGCCAGTGCTACTTCCTTCATTCAGGGCTTCTGTCCAAAGAATACCATCAGAAGAAGCCATCTGACAATATTAACTGTGTCTGCCTTACACAAATCACGCCAACAAAACCTTTTGCATTTCCTTGACTCCTGAAGAATGGCAGAGGAAAGATTCCTCTAGAAAGGAAAATGAGCCAAGTATTTGTCTAGCATCCAACCATACTACAATTAAGAGTGGGACAATTTGTCTTCAGAGAAGGCACATATCAGGCCGGTTTTAGTCTCTTATCGAAGTGTCTACTGACTGTTCTGCTGCAGAGCATGTCCCCAGCCACTTGTACCCCAAAATATAAATTCAGGGGCAGAAACAGTGTTTTACAAAAGGAAGGAAAGTTCCACTTCAATTTTGAATAATGTAAATTGAAGTAGCAACACTACTCAATTAGAATAGTAGTAACTGGAACATAAGTGAAAACTTAAGACCAGTTTGGATACTCATCCTCCTAGACTCCTTCAAAGTAACTTGCTGAGGGAGTAGCATGATGCTCTAAAGGTAATTATCCTGGTAAAAAAAGGTGAAAAAGTTTCAGCTGCTTGCCATGTTTTTTCAGCTTCATATTTCATTTTGGATATCTGAGGTACAGTGAAAGCAAAGACAAAGAGAAGATGAAAAAACTTTCATTACTAAAAGAATATTTTTTTTAGTCATCTTGATTAGCCTTAGTTATTATGTCTAGCAATTTTTATTGTTTATGGAATATAACACCTCTATAGGCCAGATGTTCAAAATGTGCCTCAACTCAGTGTCTAGTTATTTGAAGCAAAATCTTCTGCATGAGTCCTTTTTCCTGTTAGCAGTTGAGAGCAGAAGTGATTGAAATGGCCTTTACATCAATCAGGCTATTAAAAAAAAAAGCAGACACAAATGGTGCACAGGAGTTCTGGGTTTAAAAGCTGTTATTTTTTAACTCAAACAGTAGCTGACAGAAGAGCACATGCAAGTGACTTAGGCATATATGAGTGGAGATCACAATAAGTCTCTGAAAATTTGACCATCACTAAATTTGCAATACTCCTTTCTTATGCTACCTGAACAGCGTTGTACTTGTTCCATAGTAACAAGCTAGATTTAATGTTAACTGTGCCTGGTAGTTTAGGTATTTTTATCTTTCAGAGCTCTAGATTTAGGGCCAAGTCAATGCTGTGGATCCTTCAGCTGTACTGGAAATCCCCAGTGAATATTCTCCCCTCATCCAGTGAATATTCTCCCCTCATTACACACAGTGAAATTCCATTAATATCAATACTGGTTTGGTGTGTAGAATACACAGTACAGATCTATACTGAAGTTCAAGAATCACAATTTTGCTTTCTGTATTAAACTTCAGCTCTTTTATTGATTCTTTTTCTGCCCACTCTCCTCAAGGATAAAACAAAATTGCTTGCAGACCTCATTATAAAATTATAAATTGAGGGCAAAAGAAAAAATCAGTGATGAAACCTGTAGTGATTAATGTGTCAAACAAACAAATATTCCCAATTTCCTTACATCATATTGCTCATTTTGTAAGAGACACTGAAAAATAGCCTTAAAAATATAAAAGTGAAATATTGTCTTCTTTCTGGGGAATAGAATCCACAAGTTTAAATCATTAAACTATAATTATACTCTGAACATTGGAAGGATTTACAGTAAAAATATCAAGTTGAGATTAAGTCAATAAAATTAATCACTCGTAACCCTGAAGGAGCAAAAGGGTTGAAAAATGCTACAAAATTGAAAGCTACCATGAGCAAAGGGACTCAGGGAATTCATTTTAATTCACCACAGCCAAGTTCAAATACAAGCTGTTCTTTGTTATTCAACCTGAGGTATTATTTTTCATACAGACACTCACATCTGACCAAGCCATGATCACATACTGTAGAGCTTTCTTTATCTGATTGTAGAAGTTTCCTGTTTTAGCTATATATTAACAATGAACTGCATATGGATGGGGTGGTGTCACAGAGTGGATTCTATTCTGCTCACCTAACCACATCTATCAGTGTATTAAGTGCCTTAAAGCTGGGACTTGAGCAATGGGTAGTAAAGTTGGCCTTCAGTCACTACTCTCTCACTCTCTCTTACATGGGCCTAACAGACATTTTATATTGTGAATTCTTTGCTTTTCTAGCAGTACAGACAGCTCTCCTGCAGGGGTCTAAGAGAAGGTTATGAATTGCAATAACCTTTTCTCTCTCATCTGGGTTTAATGATTGACTGTGCTGTTAAAACAGTACCTCTCCACCCCAAAAGGTATGTTCTACCCATGAGAAACTGCAAATAGCAAATGTAGCCATCTCCCTTCCAAAGATCCACATGCTCTGATGGTGGGCAGAGACTTCTTAGTAGAAATTATCTAAGAAATGAGCTGTGAATATAAAAGTTTGAGAAGGACATAGGAAAGATTGTGTTAAGGACATGTGATCAATCCCCTAAGAAGTAATTTGTAATTCAAATAGAACATGCTTGTGCTTTTGGATCTGAGGTGACCTGGTACATCTACTCTGAAAATCAAGACTCGTCTGTCAACTGTGGGACTGTGCACTATGGTTGAATTTTAATTTGGCTGCAGAGATTTAGGTTCTTCCTCTAGCCCCAAGAAAATTAAAACCAATTAATGAGATCTGTTTTGCTGCAGTGTAGCCATCTCTATTCGCTTTAGATATTAGCCATCTGATCCTACTGCTACAAAAGTGGGGACAGCTCTGTTTGAAGACTTGGAAGTAACGGAGAGAACTGCTTAATACATTATGTAAAGTAACACTTCCAAGAGAAATCAACCAAAGTTCAAAGATTTTTTTCGATGAGTGCTTTGAAAAACTACCAACTTAGGAACTATTTATGTTACCAGAAATAGTGTATTAGGGGTTGCATGAAAAAGTATATATGCCATTGCCCATTCACGAGCAAAACGAAACATCATAGCCAGTATTTGCAGTGAAACAGTTTCAGTGAGAATATAACCTATGATAGTGCAGCTCCACATGCTCGGCCTGACATGGCTTTCTTTCCAGAATATGTGCAAGAATCCACTGAAACCTTTGTTTATTTACAAGATTTCCACCAAAGCTAGTTTAAATAGACTTAGGGGTTTTTTTAAGATTTCTAGAAACATATAGCAGCCATCGGCAGGCAAGTTTATTTTTGAAAAGACATTTATGAATTTACATCCAACATAAATAAAGAGCTGTTAGGCAATTAAGCTGGAAAATGTGCATTTCTCAGACAGAAAATAAACATTTGTTTCCAGCCAGTTGATGTACAAGTACCACAATTTAAAATGTGAAAACATAACTTTCTGCACCCAATGTTGAGACTGAATTTCTGCTTTAAAAACAGAACGTCTAAGTGTTCTTGATGATGTGGATTTTTTAAATTCTTCTCCATGTGAAAGATGCTAATCTTCCACATGATTTAAAAGCAGTCTTCACTCACAACTTTATTCTTACCATATATGCAAGACCTTCTTAATGAGCTGTGCCCTGCCACACTTTTTCAGGCAAATGGCTATTTCAAATCAAAGGGAATTTTGCTTGTCTGTCCTCGAAAAAGGACTCTAGGACTAGATGTAATTCCAGAATTATTTACCTATCACATAGGGATATAGGTGAAAATTTAACTTTATTTTAGGCTGCAAATTCTTACGTGGAAAGCACTGAAGAGTACCATAGTTTTGCATCAGTCACTCTACTGTAAAGCTAGTTTTTCTTCCAAGCCCCAGTTTTCCTCACTTTCTTCAGCTAGTACCTTTGGCCTGAAACATTTTTCCCTTGTTTCTATCCCCAGTGATGTTCCCTGTGTTTTACACTCTACATGTTTGAAGAACATCCATCTATTCCTTCAGATATACAAGACTTAAAGTGATGTAACAATATTTATTTAGCCAAAGATCTGATAAGATGTCTTTGGAACAGGTTAGGCAGAAATTATTTGGCTTTAAAATACCACATGTAGCATCTGTGCATGTGAGGAAACAGTCCTTGTGAGGAAACTGATAAATTCTTGTGATAGAAGAGTTGTGAAAGAAAAGAATGAGATGGTTACAAGCCATACTATTTTCTAAGGTGTATATAAGGTCTTGGTCCAGCAGCAGATCAGAAGATGACTTTCCATATCTATGTGAAATCCCACTAGCATTATTAATAGGAAATTTATGTATTTGATGCATTGATGCATTTCTTACAAATAGTCTTAGACTTACACAGGTTTGGGTATTCTTCTGGGATTATAAAATGAGTGACCAATGAGGAATGTGACACAAGGTTGTTAATTCTTTCATTCACCTGGACTAAAACTGCATTTCTTATGCACAGGAAAAATGAGGTGGGACAGGTATGCTGGTCTTGCTAAAGAAAATAAGATAACATAGGTCTTTGGAAAATTATTTTCTTGTAAATAATACCTACAGATTGCTGTTATGCTCCAAGACATTAAAGCTGAAAAGAATAAAAACATTACAATTTTTTTAACATTTAGGTGTGGTTCCCCAACCTGCTCATGGAATAAAAATGTGTTTGGAAGGAGTGAGCTAATGGATTCTGAGCTGTGCTGCACCACTCCCTAAAATGTCTAACAGCATTAGCAGCTCATTCACATTATTTAATCTCCATAGTATTAACTTTCATTCATACTAATATTCCTATAATCTTTGGTATTTACCTAGTTTTACTTTACATTTTGTTTTAGAGAAAGGAATGGATGTGGAGGGCAGGTCCATCAGTGTCTGTGGCACAGGATGATCTAGATGCACGCTCTGGCTACACAAGCTGCTGAGTGCCAAGATCAGGAAGGTAATAAGAATAATCATCTTTCTATTCTTGCGCAGTATCTTATATATGTACGCTGAATAGTCAAAATTGTCCACCATCAGAAGGAGTCTGTGCTAGCTGGGTTTGGGCTTATGTGGTACATTTTTATATTCTTAATGTTTACATTTTCACAGAATTCATCACAGCCTCAGCTAAGGGTCAGGACCTCCTCTGCAACATACTGTAAAAACACAGAAGAACATTCCTGTCCAAAAGGACTTAGTAAGGCAAAAAGTGGAATGGATACACTTAGTCAGAGAGGGGCACAGAAACACCAAAACAAGTAAGAAGCTATCTGCTCACTACACAGAGAACAAAACCAGCAAATCTATTTCAAGTGTTGTCTAACTTCTGCTCTCCATTCCCTCTACATACCAAGACGGATGCAAAGTAACCCTGATGTTGCAAGTGATATGCACTGTAGACTGAATTTTTACCCCTTGCCTCTGGTGGACAAGAGACAGTACTTTGCACCATGGAAACCATAATCTGTGTATGCTTGGAGAGAATGGCAGTGCTGCAGTAATAGGCAGAATCCAAACCCCTGTTCTAAACTCCATGCACTGCAACACAAAGGCTTCCTGTGACAGAAACACACGCAGAGACAACTGAATGTTCAGGTAGTAGGACACAGAGTCCTACCACCTGAGAGATCTGCAAATAAAGAGGATGGAGGCATCACTCCAACCCAGAAACTGAGACCACTGTGTCCCACCTGTGAATTATGGTAGTACATCACAACCTTCAGCCTCCACTATCTTCAAAGAAGAGTTTACTCCATGTCTGTGCAAGCATTAAATTCACACACACGCACACATAGTTTCTCTTTCCCTTTAAATTATGTTTCTTATGACAGGCAAGGCGAATTTTAACCTGTATGGGTGCTCAGAAACACAACAATGTGCAGAAAAGTCAGTTCCTAGATGCACAACAGCCACATAAGATCTTGAATATCTAGCTCTCAAATATCTAAATCCTCACTGTAAACCATAGTAAAGTCAAGCTAATAGTCTCCTGATGTTCCAATATTCCTCATGATTGATTTTCTATCTAGATCACAGTAAAAGGTTTCCTATAGTCACCTAGTCCTAGAGTCCTCAGTAAAAAGGACTAGAGACTCCATGGATTACTTCCTTGTTAAATGAGATTTAAAGTACTACTGCCTCATGAATATATGCAAAGTGAGACAAAACCTTCCATATCTTGAAGAGAGATTTTTTTTTTAAAAATCTGGAATGTTGTCTGTGCACAAAGAAAAAAAAAAAAGAAAAAGATACAAAAAAGAAAAACCAAAAGAAGAAGTAGAAAAAGTAGAAAAAAGTTTTAAAAGTAGAAGTAGTAGAAGAGAGGGAAAGGAAAGGGGAAAAAAGAAAAGGGAAATGGAGAAAAAAAGGAAATAGAAAAAAGTAAAGAAATGAATCCATATTTAAGCTTTACATATTGCATTCCTTAAGAATCCTGCTTATTTAAACCAGACTTTGGAAACCTTGCTGTAGTTTCAGACTGTAGAGCAACAATTTGCAATGCTAAAGATATTTCCTTTTGGAGTACTAATCCAGAATCTCCTTTTTTTCCTTGATTTAAGAATATTTTAATTGGAAAGATTATATTTTTTTTTAGTTCACTTAAGCAAGCAGTTTTCTTCTAAAATATCTAGATTTCTGTTAGCACTGTTAACTACTTCATCTTCCTTCCTATGCACACACACGTCATGTCTGGAGCAAAGCAAAATAAGAACCACATGTTTCATATAAACATTTAGATGCTTTGCATATAAATGGTGCTTAGCTGGAACAACTATAAAGGAATAAACCAAAAGGAAACAGTAGGTGAAAGACTCAGCATTTTAGTAAGAGAGCAGGAACATAAGCAATTAATCATTAATATGGAAAAAAAGCGGAAGGCAATAGGAGGAGGAAGGTAGTTACTGCAAGAGAGGAAAAGGTTTGGTTGAGCTTACATTTGAGGTGAGCCTCACCCAACCACAGTTTGAGTCTTGTCTAAAATACACATCCAGGGCTACACTCTGCCTTGACGGAACTGTTGTCACATTCTAAACATTCATTTTCCATAGATATGAGTAAGAAGAGAATTTGTCCTTTCATCACTCCATAAATGTGCTGAAAGTATTGTTTACATTTCAACTATTCAGAATCAAAGACAACCAAATAACTCAGACAGGATTAATTGCATCTGTTAAAATGCAGAGTAACTCTACTAAAATAAACTCTGATACTTAATTTTGTTGAGTAAACTTCAGTAGAGTTACATAGATTTATCATTGTGTAACTCAGATCAAAAGCTAATTCAGTCAAAAGCAGTATCAGAGTGAGTGGTGCCAGACTTGTCAAGCCTCATACTTCACACACAAGACATTCCTCTGGCTCCATCTTGCTCTCTTCAGTGTGGTGTTTCTGTCTCAGGCGACCACACAACAGCTCCTCAGCTTCCCTCCAGCTCTGGGATCCAGCATCAGATACATGTGTTTAGATTGCCGACAAATCCTGTTTGGCAGACGGGGTCCTGGGTGGGCAGGGAGGCATGTGGGAGCACACTCCGCAGCTGGGAGTGGTTGTTCTGGAGGGAGATCCCACCCTCCAAGCCCTGCAGGTAGGCAGCGGCTCCCCAGCTGCAGCTTCACTCCACTGTCTCTTCCTCACGTGGCCCAAGCCCCACGTTCCCTCAAAAAGCAGAGCATTCCTGTAAAAGCAAAACTGAGCTCTTAACCTCAATGACAAAAATACGTAAAGGAAATTACTTCAATGATTCTCATTGTAATGAAAAGTTTTCTAAACAGAATCATAAGTTGACAGGTAAGGTGTCACCATTGTAATAAATTTTGCATTTTCTTAACATTTTGTGGAACATGATCGTTCATAACTATCGCATTTTCCATGATGATCACCATAGTGATGCACTATAAATTCAGTGGATAGTCTGTGTGAAATATATTTTCTTCCTAAAAAGAAAATCAAAGAAAACTAAGTACTGTACACTGCTAAAGAATGCTAAGTGCATACTCTTTCTATTTTCTAGGCTTGAAGCCCCATCCAGGCCAAAAAATGAGAGGCAAATGAGAACCAAAAAGTTCTGAGAAGGGCAATCCCAGTACATTACATGAACATATATAGCAACTTCTTCAGTTCTTATGATGCATAAAAAAGAGATTGCTGCTTTCTGATATTTTTTTTGCAATATCTACCTGATTAGTGGATATTCCATTGTTCATTAAATTCCTAACCAAAATACTCCTTTATAGCTCAACCAAATTATCTAATAATAGTAGTCTGTGGTTACAGTCCTATTTTTGATTTTGATTTGCAGAGATAGTCCTGCTACTTCGAGATTATTTCCTACAAATGGGAAAAAAAATAAAAAAAAGACAACGAGTTTCAGGATTTTACTTGCTCCAGGCTACAAAAAGTTTAAGAGCCAGATTCTGTCTCCATTTTGCCAGGCCTGGGAAGAATGGGGGCTGGGAGACAGGGTAGGGGGTCAAAACACAGTGAACTTTAGTGACTCTTTTATGTCCATCTTTCATCCATTATCTTCATCATCCAAGTGAAATTGTCTTTTAAGGATAATTAGGAAGCAGTTTAGTTCAGAGCAGCCCTGTGGCTGTCCTAAAACAAATGGTTAGAAAAAGAATGATAGAAAATAGCCTCATTTTTTTCTGACATGGAAGCACATGGGATTTAATGAAAAATATACAGAACTAAAAGCAGAGAAAGCTGAAGATTTCCTGGCTCTTAGTCCTGTCCGAAATCCTTTATTCCTCCTTCAAACACAGAGGTATTTCAGAGCTTCATTCAAACTAAAATCTCTAATGGGATTCTCTACCAGATAAGGGTATAGGTCCTTGGACTACAAATTAGGAGGTAAAAGTCACTGAAATTCAGCAATGATCAACTTTTCAGGTCACTGTCAACAATATAAAGTAAATTGAAAAAAATTGTTTGAATCTCAGTCATAATGAGTCTTTCTTGAATCCTCCTAAAACAATCAAATGAACAAACAAACATAAAAAACTTTTGAGGAAAAAATATTTTGTTCAACTTTTTTCATTTCAAGGTTCTTCTCACTCTTGAAAAAAAGAAAAAGGCTTCAAGATGATGAAAAGATACATGTCAGGCAGTCTGCATCTCACTGATGCTAACCTAATCTATCAATGGCCTGGGAAATATGTGGCTTGACAAAAGGAAGCAGATGTGCTCTTAATCTTCCTAAAGCGATCTATGGGATGGGTATCCTCAATCATCCAGAATGGTTTTTCTGGTGCCCTTATGTCTCTTGGTAAAGGCTGAACAGAGTTATTTGTCATGGAATCAGACCTTCCCTTGGGATTTGTGTACTTTTTAGTCCTTTGATCACATGTCTCATATTTTACCTTAACTGAACCTTCATGGACGTTTGAAGATAATCATTGCTTTCCATTTTTCATCAGAGAGAGCTACTGGCATGAGCAATCATCTCTCTCTGCAAGCACTTCTCTTGAAATTAGGAAGCCACTTGCCCAGCCTACTGACAGGCAAATTGGATACAGTAGATGCCAGATTCAGGCTTTTCTTCAAAGAACAGTTGTTAAACCTTTGCTACTTGGTGTTGATTGGAAGCTTGATTAATCTTTCACTGATGAGATCCAAGAGAGGTGAGAAAACACCTTCAATGCCAAAATGGAAGTAGTGTTTATTACACCTTGTTTGTGACCAAGATACCATGGCTTGTGTAACACAGTGTGCAGAGAGCAGTCACTTTGTTCTGCCTGGCACTCTCTCCAGCACCGTGTATATGACAGGCTAAGGCAATATCAGCCCATTTTTGAGACAGGAAAGCTGCCTTTGCCAGTTTTCAGTGAAACTAGTTTCTTGCTTCATCAGCACATAAAGGAGAGAAAGAGCCATCCTTTGTTAATGAAGCTAGATGTCCAACTCAAAAGTCTGAAAACACCAAAAAAGAATACACCTTGAATTTAAACACAATATGCACCATGAGCTCAATTCCTTTGGCTTTTGTAGGAAAGAGTGGAGAGCAGGTCAATGCAGTCATCAGTGAACAGCATTATCCCAAAGAGAGTATGAGCTAGGGTCAAATCAACAGTCCTGACCTATCAGCAATTTTCTCTGAAACTAGAGTGCCCTTTATCGTTGGCTATTCCACAGATTCATCAGAACAAGAAGAGAAATACACAGGATATTCTTCACTGCAGCAAACCCAGACTGACTTTTAGCTACTGCTCTAAACATCACCAAAGCCAGGACAGAGTCATTCAGGATTTCTGAAGTCAGTAAATGTTCATTTCCTCTGTACACATAGTGCCCTCGGAAAAACAGGATGTGCAGTGCAGTATAGCAACCCTCTTACCTTGACCGAGAATGTAGGGCAGCCTTTGTTTGAACATAACCTCCTTTACAAGTTATTTAAAAGTGTGGTGTATTGGATTGATCACAGGACAAGGCATTGTGCACCATCACACAAAAGACCGTAAGTCTTTTGCTTGTAGGAATAACAAAACAAAGGGCAAGTGATTACTTATTAATATCACATAATGAGGCAGACACAGCTCTGGCTGAAATAGAGGTCTCTTACCACCCAGATCCATGTGAAAATTGCTAGGCCACAGTTCCTACAATCACATTGCTTAACCTTTTCATGTCTCGTTCTCCCCCAAAGTAAAGCAATATGCTATAATACTTTTTCATCTTCTTTCTTTCATTGACATAACTGGTGTGCCTAACATTCATAGCACACTTTGAAAATGTATGATACTCTGTTAGAAAGGAGGAAATGTTAATGGTTAACTGCTTGGTTACAGCAGTTAAGATAATGTTAACATAGAGAAAGAACTAAAACGTAGAGTTGAACTGCTACAGGCATCTTCCACAGAGGCAGTACCACAGGAGTCTTCCAAAGCCCAGACTAGCTCAGGATAGACAACACGAGTGAACTTGTTCTGTGGCATTTTGCAACTCTGGAACTGGACCCTAGTGAACTAGTACAGATGTCTACCATGATTTGACAACCTCCTTTATGGAGCTAAATGGTTCATTGACAAAAGGCAGTGCTTTATTGTGCTAACTAGAGAAAATGGGTTGTTTTGTATAAAACTGACCTGTGATATAGGAGTTCTGGATTCACCTGCCATTTCTACCACATAGGATCTCGAGCTAGTCAATCACTCTTTCCATTCCTCAGCTCCCCCTACATAACAATTTCACCAGCAAAGCTTCTGGGATTGACAAAGGAATTGCTGGAAGAAGTTCTACAGTAATTATTGTAGATTTTATATGACTATCAGGGTATAAGTGATACAAAATCTATGGCTCTGTATCTTCTAGATAGAAAGTGTATGCAAGTGTTCGATTTTGCAAAGTTAAAAATTTCATCTGGTTCTATTTAACATTTTCTTAAGCATCCAATTTTTTCTTTCCCTTAGCTGCCAATGTTTTGTGATTACAAAACATTTTGTTCTCAAAGTCTCGCCATGCTTTCATTGCCATGTTTTTACGAACTAAGAGAGAGAGAGGAGATAAATGAAGGCTTAGCTGTCAATGGTTTGAAAAAAAAGAAAAAGGCAGTTAAATGCTTCTTAACAATGGGGTATAACAAAACAGCAAGACAGATGATTATCTAGTGGTTACTTCCATGAAGTGGTTTTGAAGGAAAAACATTTAAGGAAAAATTAAAAAATATTACATTTTCCCTGAATTGTTTGATTTGTTTTATGAAATAAAAACACTCCCTTTTCCCCGTCACCTTTAAATTCCATATATTACCCTCTAAATCAATTACATAGGCACAGACAATGCCAAGGAATATAACCTGATACTGTAGGTATTAGCCATGATGAATATGAAGACTGCAATGAAGGTTCAAAATCATTTGGTAGTCATAAAACCAAAGTCTAAGTTGCACCTTTTTTACTGAATTGCCAGAAATCAAAATATAGCCTGATTTTACCTAAACAAGATTTCTGTGCAGCCATATATTAAATATACTCTCAGACTTTCAAATTAGCTACTCACTGTATTTCACAATTCAGCGCTGGTGTTTGGACTGAATTTTAGTGTTGCGCTCACCCCATCTAGCTGCAAGCTGCAGGAAGGCCAGCCAGACAAAGTCAAAACTAGCCTTATGGGAAGGAGTACAAATGTAATTTAAATAAAAGACAGAATGTTATTTTTTACAGAAAAAAGCTCAAGACATTTTGAGTTGTGCTCTCTCAGTACTGGTTAATAACCCACTGAGAGCATATTCTATTTTGTGTTTCTAACACAGTTGCAGCACTTCTGCACTTTACCGAAAATCTATGTCACAAAAGAAAGCATTCTTAAAGGTGCTCAGTGGCACACTGAGAAGTTTAGAAATGTAGAAACTAAAATTCTTCAGGGAACTGAAGTCATTCCTTTAGTTTGCATGCACTATGTTTCAAACTTTTATCAGTTTGAAACACTACCTTCCCCTATGGAAAAACAAACCAAAACCAGATCAACAACTTGATGATCTCAATTCTCATCTGCTTGCATGGCAGCACTCCCTGTCCTCTGTCTCAGTCTCCTTGAGAACCACATAGTCCTTGCTCCTGGGCACATGGAGCCAGGTTCCTCTGCCCATTTTACAGAATCACAGATCACAGAATATTCTGAGTTGGAAGGGACCCACTAGGACCATCAAAGTCCAACTCCCAGGCGAGTAAGTTTTAGTAAAACTTCTATTTCCAGACGATACTTCTTGCTAAGAAAGAATTCAACAGAGCTGCCCTTTCCTTTCCCTTGTCCCATTTGTTCTCACTGCCACACAAAGGGAATGAATTAATACAGAGCAGGAGAGAAGGGAACAGAGAGCACAGCAGAAGACTTGAGAATGAGCATGGTGAGAACACCTGCAGGAAGAGGACTTCACAGGTAAAAGGGGCTCAGGAGTAATGGGCACGCTGGCAGTAGGCCAGGGTACAAAACAACTGTGTTTGTACAAACTAGTTATATATTTACTTCTGCCTAGTAAAAGGTTATAAGAGTTTCCTGTGCTTTCGTAGCACATTATTGGTCATTTGTAGATGGCATAAAGAAGAAATCATTCATAGTGAAACAAAATATTGTGGGGGAGGGAGGAGGTAAGTGGAGAGGAATGGAATTTCAGTTAATAAACTGTAAATACATAGTTTCAAATAAAAATTTATTAAATAACAGTTGATACTAAAAGCATTCTTTTTTGTACCTAAAAGCTTCCCTTTGTGAAAGAAGAGGTAACTTAATGAGTTGCTGTGGTTAGAAATCACTGAAATTTCTTTAAAACTTTTTCTTGTACATTAAATGGAGGCCCAAATTTAAGATGGACCCCACAGTTAAACAGGATCTATTTCCCATTGTATTTTCAAGAAAACAACTGATAAAGAGAGAAGCTTAGTTTAGCTTCCATTCGTCAGCTCCATACCTGAAAAAGAGCTTGCTGACAGTGAGAAAAAGCAGAAACTAACTGTAGAAATCACATCTCCAGAAATTCCCTTAAATGTGATAATGGGTGTAGCCTGGTGGTCTGTACAAGTGAGAAAGAGCAGAGAAGCAGGAAATCAGGGACAAAGATAAGACTGTAAACCAGCAAACTGCAATGAGTTCCACATAGAGCCTAGAGAATAAGTAAAATGGCTACTGCTGTTCTCACACTTTTGGGAAATTTTCACCTATAAGGAGACTAAAGAACTGATAGTTTTATCACTAATTATATTTTTTTCTAAAATTTGCTAGCAATTTCTTTGTTATTAGTAGTAGTTGCAATACTAGAGCCACATTGGCTTACTTACACATGCTGCACCATGAAAGTCAGCTGAGTCCCTCCAGCCTGTATCAGGGGTGAATTTGTACTGCTGTTAACAAGCCAGGGTCTGTAACTGCCTCATTTCCCTCATATATGAAGATCTCATAAGAGCCTGCTCTCTCAACACTGATGATTTCTGCTTCAAACCAGCCCTGAAAATTCCTTCTCCTACAAGCCCTGTGCTAAATGAATCAATAGGTCACGCTTTACTTTCTTGTTTAAATGTGGATTTCAGAAGGTTAGCAGAAAAATAGAACTCAACAAGAACTACATCTTTTATCATTAATAACTATATTAGTTCCTCATCCTATTCTCTCCCTATTTCTTGTTTCCATAATATAAGGAATCATATAGTCAACTCCAATTGCAAATTCTTTGGTATAGTGTTCTCATTTCTGTTAAATAACTGCCCTATTTTAGGAAGAGGTACTAAAAATTAGAATCAGCAGGAGTCTATCTAACAAAAGACACACCCAATCCACTTAGTCAAAGGTGCTGTCCTTCCCTGGGATGTCATGCAGATTCACACAACTTGATCAAATTTGTCAGCAGTGAGCTGTGATAAGGTAAAATAATAGTTAGCAGTTTCTTGTACAGATATAATAGAAATCCAGCTGGTGGCAATTCTCCTCCTGTTCTAGGTTTCCTCCAAGCGAAACAACATTTTTTAAACAAATAATTTTAAGGGAACATATGGCATATAAAAAAAATATGAATGTCTAGGGCATCAAAAGCCCAAAGCAATTTTTATTTTGACGGCCAAAGACAGTTTTAAAATTTCTTTTTGGCTTTGCGTACAAAGGAACCATTGTGAAGCTTTTAGCGGCACTTTTCCTGTCTCCCCTTCATCTTTAGAAAACTAGCATTAATCATTAAAAGTCTTTTTAAAATACCATAAACATAGAATTTGCGTGCCAGTTTTTCAGCTCTATTAACATGAAACATTTGGAATTCCTTTTGCCCTCAGACTTTAAGTCATCTGTGGCAGGAGCCACTGAACAGAGCCTTTAGCTTGTTTGGCCCTGGCTCCCAGTACCTCAGCTAATCTAGAACCTTTTTAACCCATTTTTTTGACAGAAAGTTGCAGGCAGGCTCATTAAGGGAAGTGAGATCTGGATTTCTTCTGCTGTCGCAACTGCTTTTTCAAGGGCCCATCTCAGATAGGAAAGCTCTATCTTACCTTAAACTAGTCATTCTCTTCTAAGACTGATTTACAAGTAATAAATTTCCGGTTACCATGCTATATTTGGGTCTCCTTAAATTTTCTGATTACATACTGTGTCAGGGAGAAGCTGATTGTACGTTTATTTGACTGGAAATTCAGGATATTGCTTTTTACAAAGATTCTACTCTCAACATCTTGCAGTAATGGCTGTGTGCCACTCATATGCATCATTCCCAACAATAGCAAATCTATTGTTTGGCAAAATTGAGACATATTATTTTTTTCACAAACTACCATACTGTTCTTTATTCATCTTATTATTACTCTTTCTAATGTGGGGAAAAGAAAGAAAAATAAAATTAAATTATCATTTCCCTCCTGAGGGAATCTTTTAAGCACCACTTACGCCTCTCTCTACAGTAAATTGGATGTTCCTGAATAGCTAAACTTATATCTAAGATCATCTGGTAGCAGAGAGGATTTGCACTCCTGTAGCTCACGTCTGCACATTTCCTATATATGAATACATGACCTCCTGCTATGCAGTGTAATGAAGTCAAGCCACTGACATTGTCATAAGATAGATTGTCTTTTTAATTACCTCTGTTACGGGGCTCCCAGAGCATCAGGAATGTAAGAAGCTTAATAAACACTGAAATGTCTACAAATAGGAGTAAGTCCCAAGACAAGTTCAGGTCAATAACTAAAGTGTACTGAAAGCTAGGACGCCTACTTAACTGAAGCAGCCAAACTAAAATGAGTAGTTCTGTCATCAGCAGCCTCCCACAAAATGCATAAAACTCTGGTGGGATATTGAGGTCAGCCTCACCTCTAAATTTATCAACACGTTTATAAGTTCTCTATTCTGCCACAGAGGAAAGAGCAGTATTCTCATTTCTGTTGAGAAAAATTTCTTCGGAAGGAAACTTCTAAAAGTTCATACAAACTACAGATTCTAATGTAACTACTACTTTGGGAGCTCTGTGCTTACTCATCTTTCTCTCAATTCCAGCTTCAAAAGTATTTTCAGTGAAAGACACAATGGACCTTATACATTAGGTTGTTTCCCAGAAACGATGTGGTTCTTCATATTAGATTCAGGGTTGAGTTAATTTTCTTCTTTGTTGCTGGTACAGGGCTGTGGTTTGGATTTAGTCTGAGAGTAATGTCGGTAACACACTAATATTTTTATTGTTGCTAAGTAGTGAAAACATTAGTGTGTCACCAACTTAATCCCTAAGTCAAGGACTTTTCCGTTTCCTGTGCCCTGTCAGACAGCAGCTGCACAAGAAGGTGGGAAGGGGCACATGCAGGACAGCTGACCTGAACTGATTGAAGGGATGTTCCATACCATAGAACATCATGCCCAGCACATTAACCACAGGGAGTCAGCAAGGAGCTGCAGGTCACTGCATCAATAAGCAGGTGGTGAGCAATTGCATTGTGTATCACTTGTTTTACCTGGGGGTTATTCCAGCTTTTCAAGCTGTTTTCTATAAGAAAGGAATTGTTTTTAAAAGTATATACTGCATAGATGAAATATAGCACTTTCCTACACACAGTACATGTGCAGGCTTTTGCTCTGGGTTATCTCAGAGTCCAGATGTTTTCTTCAAAATCGCTTCACTTCAGAAACCATGATAGAAAATTATTTCCCTCCTGAAATGTATTTTCAGTGAAAAACACTGCCACTTGCCAGCTCTGGCTGGCTGGTTTTGGCTTTCTTGACTTGTAATATAGGCAAATGATTCTGCGATAAAAGAAGAGGATTTTTATTGGATTTTAATCCTTCTCCCTGATGCTTAGTCAAAGCGGGTTTAACAATCTAGGCCAGTAGAGAACCTTCTCATGATTTATGTGGTTGCTTCTTTAACAGCCATACAATTCCTACTCTGCCATCATTTGTCCCCTATCACAACATTTTTCCTCAGGTCTGCCAGTAACACACTGTTCCAGTCTTTAAAATACCCGTCATCCTAGTAACATTGAAGAGTCTATCGTCACACTGGGTAGAGAGGAGAGTAAGCAAAGATGTTTGCTTTTCAGAATAAGTTTTATTCTTCAGAGGAGGTGGTTTTTTTCCACTGAGAAATGTTAAAATCTCTGCCTGCCAGGCTGTTCCCAGCCCGGCCTGCAGGTTAACGGGGTCCGAGCCCGCGTGAGCTAGCGACGGGAAGATGGTAACTGAGGTTTGCGTGCCTCAGTTTACCAGTGCAGCCCAACGCCTCCTCACAGCATGTAGGCATGCTGTAGCCAGCAGCGGAAGGTACGGAGAAAAGAGTGGAAACTCTGTCAGCTGCATTCCAAGTTTATTTTCTCCTGCCCCCTGAGAGGGCAGGGGCCAGTTAGCTTGAAGGGAAGCTAAAGCAGAGAGACCCCGTTTGTTCTCTCGCAGAGAGTTTTAAAGTGTTACATCATCAGGTAGAGATAACAGAATGAACCAATCATGAAAGAAGGTACATGATAGTAAACCAATAAGACCCCTCAGGGGAGGAACAATAACAAACCAACAAGTAACAAGACAGCTAGAGGGTATTTCAAATCACGCTGACCTGTTAGAGGACTTGAAACTTCTGTGATTGACATGCAAGGGGTATGTTGCTATGCTATAGGACAGCAACAGAGAAATTCTGCAATGATAAAATATATGAAGAGAAACCATCTGGGAGCTAGCACCCACCATTTACAATCTCTGAGAGGAACTAAGAAAACTTCACTAGAAAGAGGAATGAAAAAGTTTTAGCAGAAAGATTCCTATCAATTTTTCAGTGAAATATTAGAATCAAGAATGGAAACACTGAACACGTAATTCTGCTTTTCTGAAGATTACACGTTAAGAAACATACCATATCAAGAAAGTATTTTTTTTAAGGCTGCACAATGACAAAACAACCAATCTTTCTCATGTACTTTTCATATACAATTGCAAAGTTTTTTACGTTCCTTATTAAGCTAACATCAATGATCACACTGACAAGATACACATTTTTCTGTATCTTACAAAGTTCAAGTAAAAGACACTAGAGTCAAAGAATAATTTTTTGGAGGAATCTTTAGAAATCACCTTATTCTCTCTCTATCTTGCAGCATACTACTTACAAAATTAGGTCAGGTCACACAGGCAACAGATACTGAAAATTCGCAAAAGTGATTATACCACAGATTTTCTGGGCAGTCTGTTGCAGCACATGGTCATTCTCATTCCTCATATCTAATCAGAAATCCTCTTGTTAGCTCCTGTCCTTTCACTGTGTACCTCAGAGGAAGAGTCTGGCTCCAACTTTCCTGTGATTGCTGTTTAGGGAGCAGAAGTCTGCTGCTTAGTTGAGTCCCCACTGTTTTGCCTTTCCTTGTCCAGGCTGGACAAATGCAGTTCAGTTAGTATCTCCTCATTTGCCAGGTGCTCCAGCTCCCTGAATATAGCAGTCCTACAATGAACTCTCCAGTTTATCAATGTCTCAGTTTCATTCAGAGATAGTCTGAAAGCACAGACCTATTATCAGGATGGCTTGAACAGCATTCAGAGGAAAAATCAGGCAGGATATATAAGCATCTACAGAGATGTGTGTTTTGACTTTAAAAACAAAAGCATCAAATGGGTGATCTTTTCTTACTAAGAAAGGTTATGTCTGCTTTGAAACATACTGTGAACTTTATATCTCATATGTACAGTAATTAGTTGGAATATAATATCACATTAATTACTTCCCAAAGGATTCCATACCCTGATTACCCCAAATGAGCCTTACCCTTTCTAGTAACCAATGGTCACTCATTTTTTCCATTTAAAAGCTACTATTGCTGTATTTTGCCTTTGTAAAATTTCTGCTTTCACATACACACTAATAAAAAAGAAGTTAGGATCTTTTGTTTCATCCTCTGCATTTCTTTAACAGAAAGAAAATACATATTCCTTAACAAAAACTTTGGGTTGGGGTAAATGATACACAAATTTGTCATTATTTGTAATTTATCATGCAGTTAAATTATAACTTCTAACAACTAAGTAATTTTTCAAATATATCTCCAATTATCGTTGTAATGATTTATTATATTAATCCTCTTCCAGTAGTAACAAGGAAGCAATTGCTGTTCTAGTCTGGCATGTTTCATTCCAGTTTTTACTCCCTATAAATGTGTTACAGTTCTTCCACTGGCAGTCACAGAAACTCTCTATAAAAGCAGCATTTACTGCAGTTTCTCTCAGAGCCAAGGAATACATATGAAGCTTGACATTCTGGAGTATCTGTTTTCAAGCATTGATCTACAGTAGTTATTAGAATTATTGCTCTTTCTATTTTACACTGTCTTAAAAGTGAAGCTTATGGCATTTTTTATGTGTTCACTATAAAGGAAAAAAATGGCATTGCATAAAAATGAATGTTGAAATGGACAAAAAGTCTTTACACAGTCACTGTAAGTCTTTAGGATCTCTACTTTTTTGATTGCTGGTAAATGGCATTAAGAGAAATAAAACCAGTCTCAGAACTCCTGAAGGCCCTTCTCATCTTAATTATGCACCAACTGCAGATACAGAAAACCTGATATTTTAAAAACAAGTACTTCCATTAACTCCTGAGGGATGTGCATCATTTTTCTCTTATATCACTTTTCCTTTAAACAGTAACAGCTAGACAATAAAAAATCCTATTTTTGGACTCTGATTTTCTGCTGCAAAGAAGGACCAACCTTCTAATCATAACACTTTTTGAATCACAATTAAGACAAAAATAAAACTCAAGTTCTTAACAAAACACATAAACAACTTGTCTCGACATTTCTCTTTTACAGGAGTTGGGATCAAGCCCTTGTGGCAGCCATGCCTTCCCAGACAATCCTAACAAGTGGAAATTATAAAAAACACAACTGTGGAAGGAAACTAATGAAGAGCAATAGCTTTCTTGTTAACTAAAAGTTAAAATTACATGTAGAAAAACTAAATATTCAGTTACAAAAGTAAACTGAAAAACCTGCATATGCACAAATTCCTGGATTAGATTTTTCCTAGATTTCTGACCAAAGATAAATGGCTTAAGACTATAGATAGTAGCCTAAAAAGGAGAAGGAAACAAAGCAACTGAAACTTGCTTTTACCAAGACTAAGAAAAAAGATCGGTTGTGTGATCAGAAGTGCATGCATGTATGTATTTGGAGGTCTTGCAATTTAACAGTAGGGAAAAATGCATCTGAAAAACAAAATCAGCCTTTTTTATATTTTAGGGGCATTGTGTTCCTTATTTGTTCATGACAAGAACCCTCTTAAAGTAGTCTGATCTGCCACAAAGTCTTCTGTAGCCTTTAGTGAAACTGCTCCCGAGACACTGTAGGTAACAGACCCACTTTTCTTACACCTCCTTCAGTCATTCATTACAGTCTGTGCCATCACTGATTCCATTGAAATCCTCAGCAGAAGCACAGCAACATATCTCTAGAGGTCAGTTACGTTCACATTTGACAAGTTCAAGCATCAAAACTTTCTCACAGCCACTGCAGAGTATTCCAGTTCTAATGTCAGAACATTTTCTTACAGCTGTTTATTTAGGGGAAAAATATTTTTAAACTTTTTCAAAACAATATAATTTTTTTAAAATTATAAATCTGGCCAAGGAATTTTCACACAAGAAGTTCTCTACTCATGAATAATAGCTATATCAAATTAAGCTACAGGACATATTTTCATTTTAGCTTCCAATCTCCTTTTAATTAGGACAAAATTGCCATTTCTATAAATTTCAGTTATAATCAAGCTTTTCCAGTTGTTTGATCCAGCTGCTTAATGTACTTGTGCAGAGAATAGAAGGGTTTATTGTTATATGTTTAATGTAGATTTCTAGCTGTATGAGATGAACTATTTTATCACTGAAACTTCTGGATGAAGGAAAAAGAACTTGCAGTTAGTCAAGAACAAGTCTATCCACAATCTTTTCAATACAATCAATGGAAGGGAGTTTTTCCTTGATACCTGTAAGATTTCTTTCTATGTGTTCATTAGGTAAGGTTAAAATATCAGCCACACAACCAGAGACAGCAGTTCCCAGTTGTTCTCTTTGAAAAATGTCTAGAGAAACTCCATGCATTTACTTACTTTCTGCTCCATAGGACCAAAACATTTCTAGAAATGGTCTTTAAAAAGCCACTTGGTTTTCACTGCACACAGGTAACCTCAGGCAGCAGTTATGGCACCTACCAGCTCTAGTCTGCTCAAAAATATTTGTGGTGCTCTGTTCAATTGATCACAAAGGTTTTTAGATAACAACCCAAGAAAGTGAAAACCAGTATTATTTTTCTCCACATCACTGTTACTACAAGAATAAAGAAAGGACTGTAGACAATTTTCCAGAATATTTTTAATTTTCACATCACCCATGGTAATGTTTTTCCCAATGTTTTTCAAGAAACTCGTAGGATGACCCATGGCTAATGTTAGATGATGCTGCTAGCTTATTCAGTCTTCAGGAATTGCTTCAGGCCCTGCCTCTGATCAATCTCCTAAGAACACATAATGGCTGTTTTCTAACTATTTTGACATCCACTCTGGCACAGAATCAAATTGCTTTTCATGTGATTCTGCACCACCACTACTCTATTATCTTTTTTCTGGATGCAAAGTAGGCACCAGTCTGAATACAGCCCACACAGAAAATCTAATAGCTAGAAATCACTCATGTTAAAGAAACAAAGTGTTCTTCATGAGTATTGATCAGCTGACTGCTATGGGGACCAGAAGCTGCATATACCCTCATATTACTGTTCTTGAATGGTTCTTCATGTGGAGGTAAGAAAAAGAAAAACCATACAATGCAACCAAGTTGAATGAAAAAGAATATACTGAGGCTTATTTTTTTTCACATTGGCTGCACATTAAAAAAAGGAATAACTCTAACCAAAATAAGACAAGGCAAACAATTATTTTTTAAACAGCTAAAAATTATCCTACAAGTTAGTAGTAGCCTCAACTGTTAAAAAGTTAATTTGTACTTCAAATTCGAAAGTGCAATACATAAATGTTTGATCTTATCATGGAGCCAAATTAAGTTACATTAAAGTTTCAATGCATCATTTTTAAGAAATGTAAAACAGAATCTCCCACCCTCAGAGGAGGAATAGCTAATATGAATTGAATCTCCTGCTAAGCTTCCCCAGTTCTGCATGACCTCAGTTTCAGAATATTCAGCTTCATGCACTCCATCCTGAGAATCAGTAAAAATTATGGCCTCTAAAATGCCATCCAGAATTTTCTGTTAATGTTTTCCCCCAAACACTCGCCAGTTACACCTTTTAAATAAGTGTTCTAAGTAAGAGTTCAAGAAGGAGTCCTGTAAGGACAGTATCTAGGTTTTATTCTGCAGCAATATCATTTCAAAGGAGATTTTGTCAATAAAAATGGGATTTCACAACACCTGATTCCGGTTCACTTTGTTTCATGGTTACAAAGAAATCATACATTTTATTTTGTAAATATTAACTATTTTACAAAATCTTATTATGGCAATAAGTTCAAAAATTCCATAATTGTGAAAAGCACACCTTTTCAGAGTTCCTCTTTACTGTTGTGAAGTAATTTTTGATGTATTTCAATTGAGTTTCACCATAATGTGTCACTTCTTGGGCTTTTAAATAAAGTTGGTTGTACAAAAAGCCCATGTTTTGTAATTTTCCAGCATGGTCACACCGCTCAGGAAATGACATCACTCTCCTAGTGCCAAAAATCAGATTGGAAGTCCTAAATCTCAGCACACTTTCTCAGTCAGTGACGCAAGCAGCCTGCCGAAGTGAATGAAACCTTTGTCCTATTCAGTGAAACATGGATTTTTCATGCCTTTTTAAAGAACTCTACAAAATCTAACTGTTGACTATGTTCATGAAGTAAGTTTCAAAAGGTAAAAATCTCAAAAGTGACAAAATAGGTTTTGGAATGGGATTCAGGCCTTTCAGGTTTAACTTCTGGCAATATTCTTGAGTTTTAAATGGGAACTGATTTTTACTTTTAAAAAACCCCCCACTATTCAAAATATGATCTCCTACTTTGTAATAATTGCCAACAAACATGCAGATTCAGAACAGAAAATAAGCACTGCAGTAACACCAAAAGGAACACTGAGAAGCCACTTCTTCCCCCAGCTGTCATATCAACAATTTAGGAAACACTTTAGCCAAAGATTAACACACCCCAGTACAGTAATCTAAATGTAGTTATCTATATATAAATATAGTTAATGGAGATCAAAATTATGGTCCAATCCAGGTGACTATCCAGTATATGTTTACTTTAGGGTAAGCTGATTCACTCTCCAGTCTCTCTTCACTCTTTTGCAACTCATGCATCACGTGAGGAGAGGCCTCAAACTACGGTCCCACCAAAGCAATACCTCTTTCTTCTGTTTCTTTAATTTCTTCCACAAGTTTTTTTTTTCTTTTTGCCTTTTTTTTTCTTTTTTTTCCCCAAATGGCATGAAGCCAAGTTATAAATCATGCTCATGACACTGAATTTTCACACTGCTTAGCCAGGTCAGTGAATTTAGACTAAAAAGCATAAAAAGCCCAGCGATAACCCCTCAAGAGCATGGAAACAACCTGTTAATTTTCTTGAAGTAGCAGATGCATACATCCATCAATCCTTGTCTTTCCCCTACTGGGGGATAAAAAACTTAATTCACAACACCTGGAGCACATCAAATGGATCACTGATGAAAACCATCACAATTTTTTAATCAACTGTGAGTGCCGTGAGGTCTCCTCACGTTTGTAAATGCTCAGCGTGTTTCAGCAATACAATGTCAGTCTTTACAGAGCTAAACTCGTGGCATTACAGGAACATGAAGTACCATGCATCACTTACAGCTGCACAGCAGTTGAAGAGCTCGTGGAGAACCACTTTAGACCTTAGATACTGCCATTTCTTGAAACATACAATGAACATGAGGTCATGCAATATTCTGGAACAGTATGACTGAGGCTTCTCCTTCAGCAAATGAAAATCAAGTTCTGGCACTATTTTGTTCTCTCCCTGCAGCTCTAAAGTCTTCTACCAAAACTTACTAGTTAAGCAGTATTCCTTATTGCTCTACATCAGGAACTCTTTTTTTCTACCTTGGCATCAGAGGTGCAGCCCTTGTTCATGACAGCCCAGCTACAAACCAGCCACACTTCTATAGGACTGTTGCAACTTAAACACCTCCAAAGGACAAGTAAAGTGAGTGGAAAATCATCCAAGGTCCTTTCACTGGGGCCAGTGAAAGAAGCAGTTTCCCAAATGACTAGCTGGTTTTTTCCTCCCCTAAAGCAAACCTCCCAGACTTTAACTCTACCTGTGCAAATGGTCCAGTAAGTGCTTAATTTTGTTTACACTGAGCTATAACCCCAACACAGGGATAAACAATACAGGTTGGCTCTGGATAATCACGGATCTGCCATTTCCAGTGCTGCTCAGACATATGGGGGTTGCAGCAATTGTGTCACAATTCTCCTCACCTCTGTCATAAAAATACACAACTGGCCCATGTCATCAAAGGTGAGAAGTTAGGACACAAAGTATAGAATTGCAAGGGTAAATATTTATTGATGAACATGAGGTGTACCAGCCAAAATGGGGCACCACGAATGTGGCTTTACACAGGTTCTTTCAGCCTTCATACATTCAGGTACAACACAATTTGACTAATTACTGACACCCACGCTGCTGATTAGCAATCATAGTAGAACTTTGCAAAGCAGCTATATTTTTGCAGGATCCTTGCTGCTTGTCTACTGATCCAGATGTCCCTGGAGCCAGTCTTGCCAGTTACCTATGATATGAGATGACAGTGAGAGGGTTTCAAAGACATGTCAGAGAGGCTGGGATGCTGGTGGTTATCTTGGTCGTCCAGGCATATCCTTTATCCTTCATAGACAGCTCTAAGCTTCCAAGAAGCAAAGGCATTTACTTCTAGGGCCAGGTAGTGCTTTTGTTTGTTTTATTGAAATACGAACAATACTACAGCATCCAGTAAAATACCACTATTCTATTACATTACAGTATATAATGTATACATGCACTAACATATATATTAACTAAATTTCACACTAGAAAGACTGATATAGTTAGGGAAGGGAACTTTTGTAACAATTCCCCGATGTGCTGCAGCTGCAGGCAGGCAGCAGAAAGGCACTCGGGCTGGCCGCTGTCCCTCTTGCAGAGCGATTCTCTGGTTTGTCCTCTTCCCTTGCGCCAGCACAGAAGACGGGCCCCGTGCGTCACCCTTCTGCCCGGTTAGACTGTCCTGCAGAAGCAGCCCTCACCTTTCCATGAGCCCATCAAACCCCGTGGAGGATCTGTTTTCACCTCACGGACTACAAGCCACGTGCACTGACCACAAATCGTGGGGCTCTTTAGAGCCTCTGAACTTAAAACCAATCGCGGGTGTCCGACAGTGCCGGTGCCGGGGGCGGTGGCAGAACAGGCCCTGCCCTCGCCCTCGGGCCGCCTCAGGCGGGACTCGCCGAGAGGGGCGGCCGCCTTTGTTGCCGGCGCCGCCGCCTTTCCGCAGCCCTTTTACTCGCCACTCCTTTTGTAGCTGAGACAGTCGCCAGAAGATGGCAGCAGACGATAAAATATCCCTGAATTTTGGTCCCAGCTATTGCCCATAAAGGTGTGTCCCCCCGAAAGCCTTTTACAGCAAGGCTTCGAGTCACTGCAGCAAGCGGTGGGCTACAAACCGCTTGTGCTCAACTCACGTAGTTTTTAAATGGTCGGGTTTATAGCAGCAGGTAGAAAACAATTCGGTCTTTAAAGAATGTTCACGTTTGGTGACAACAAAAGCTGGAGTCATGCCAAGGGAGCAGGAGCCAGTAACGCAGGCTGGCCAGCGCCAGGGCTTAGGGCTTTGAAATGACCAAATGGTTTGGGTTGGAAGAGATCCTTTAAATGTCAGCCAGTTCCAACCCCTCCGCCATGGGCAGGGACACCTTCCACTAGACCATGCTGCTCAAAGCCCCATCCACCCTGGCCTTGAACATCTGCTGGCATGAGACCTGGCAGCAGTCAGCCCTGTCTTCACAAAAGGGCTAACAGGAAAAGCAATAAATCTCTCTCAACAGGTAAGCGATTGGATCTGCTGTAAAGTCTTCACGGTTACATCTGCAGCACCCAACCAGGCGCTGACGCACAACATTTTGTGGGTAAAGCAGGAGGAGCATGTGACCGTAGGAAAGCGACCATACCTCATTTCCACCTCCTGATGCACACCCCATGGGTTACGTCTGGCTGGATTTGCGGTGCACATAGCATATTTTCACAGCAGTTCAGTAATCATAGAATCATAGAACCACAGAATCATACAATGGCCTGAGTTGGAAGGGACCTCGGAGATCACCTAGTTCCAACCCCACTGTCATGGGCAGGGACACCTTTTACTAGACCAGGTTGTTCAGAGCCCCATCCAACCTGGCCTTCAACACTTCCAGGGATGGGGCATCCCCAGCTTCTGTGGGCAACCTGTTCCAGTGCCTCACCACCCTCACAGGAAAGAATATTTTCCGAATATCTAATCTAACCTTGCTGTCTTTCTAATTTTGAAGGCATGCCTCCTTGTCTTGTCACTACATGCTCTTGTAAAAAGTCCCTTTCCATCTCTCTTGTAGGCTCCCTTCAGGGTACTGCAAAGATGCAGTAAGGTCATCCCAAAGCCTTTTCTTCTCCAGGCTGAAATAAATCCTTTTGCCAGGGTATTAGTGAGGTCTTTGGAAGTCCTAAGCACTTCTACCTCTGCTGCATCTGCGGAACTCTTTATTTAAGGTGGCAGAAGATTTTCCTATGAGTCCTAAAGTTAAGTTTAGGAAATTCTTTGTACTTTCTTATGAGTACTTATGGGATTACCTGACATGCCAGCTCTTTTTTTCCCCATAAATAATACTCAAAAAGGCATGAGTCCCAGTGTGGTACGACAACTTAGAAGTAATTCTTATTCAAAAATTACATTTTTAATGTATTTTGAGACTTGCTGAAATACAAAAAACCCAAGTAGTCTCCATTTTAGCACCAGAATATATTAAATAGTTAAAGTTCTAGGAAGCTGTAGCATCTTCAGATTTTGTAATTGTTGCCTGGAGCACTTCATCTCAGATACTGTCAGAAATTTTGGAATTCCTAAAAACACTGGGAATGCTGATTTGTCAACTGAACAGTCTGGACAAATTTGAAGAGAAACTGGTATTCTCACGGGGGATTGGTACTGTGCTGAAATGTGGACATTCTATTAAATTATTAATTTCTTCCATGTTATATATGGAGTTTCATTAATAACACTTGACATATAAAGTAGCAGAAGAGTAGGAAAATAACTAGCTCTTATACCTTCATATGCAATAGGCTGAAGAGATTCCTATTCTGAACCTTCATGTAAACTTGGACAATTGTGACCAATTATAAAGAAATATGTACTATAATAGTTCTACATATATCAGATACAAATAACTGATCTTTGCTAGAAATTAATCTTTGTTGGTACCTCAAATATCAAGTGCCAATTTGAAGCTTCTGGGTCACTTAACTAATTAGCTGTATTAGTTGCAATCTTACTTAAATTACTTTCCTTGATATATTATGACTGCAGAATAAATTATTCATCTCACAGAACTTCTTAGCTAAAGTCTTTTCTCTTCCTAGCTACAGTATTTTCATCAAAGCAACAAACACACACCGGAGTGTTTGTCTTAATTAATCAAATTAAAAGGAATAGGCTCAAACATGCCTCCAAAAAGATATGTGGAGCTTACAATTAGTCAAACTACAAGCTGTGCATCTCCAGAAGGTCTGTATTACTGCAATAGCACAAGAGGTCTGTGCTTTAACACGTTTGTATGAGTTATTTTACTGTCTTTTCAGCAAGATGAAAAATGTTTGATTTTGGAAACAAGAAAAAGACTTTTGTGTGTTTGACTTGACTGTGTCTGACTGAAGCATGCTAGCAAACCCACAATTATTCATGTATTAAGTGAATGCCTGGATCATACGCATGGAAGGCTTTAGTGTCTGATTTCTTCTGTCACCTTTTACAAAAAAACTCAAAAAAATTTAATTTAGAAAAGGATGCTTGCTGTACATATATTTGGTGGGACACTGGTTGCAACGGTTAATATAGATCTGCTTAACTTCACAGCTGCAGATATGGGTTAAAAATTACATTTTTTTCTAATAGTTTCTTCTTACATGGGAACATTTCATTTTCATCCTCAGAGCCTGTTTTGTCACATGCTTTGGTACTTCCTTTCATTTAGAAATACATATAAGAGAATAGAAATTTTAGCTGTTACATAGGAACTCAATTCTAAAATATTCATCAGTTGCCTCATTTAATAGTTTTTCATACTGCTATGCTTCACCAGTGATTTCCAAAAGAAAACAGATGCAAAAAAACCCAGAAAAAAAACAACAACAAAAACACCCATGCTTTTTAAAGCATGTTTTCCTTACATCTGTAGCTCACCTACTTTTTAACCAACAAGCCTCACAGTTTGTGCTGTAGTGGCATCTGTTGTGCTCTGTTTTGAAGGAGACAATGTTTGTCTCTTTCTAAAACACTAGCTGGTCCTAACATAAATAACACATCTAAGTGTCCCTGAGGTGAAAGTTTTTATAATATACAGTCAGACTACCTGAATACAATAGACCAAGTTCTACCTGAAATTTGAGTTGACTTCCACTTGCTAACAGCCAATTAACATAATTAGGTAATCCTCCCTCAGCAGTACCTACAATGGGTCTGTGAAATCAGGAACTTTACATATTTTACCTGAATCACCTGCCTGCTGCAAGCAAACCAACCAAGCTGCACTCTGGGAAACTGCAGTGCCAAGGCTCAGTGTAAATGAAGAGCAGATGGTAGGGGAGAGAGCTGGCACAACAGACTGTGACAAAGGCACAGGTGAGCTAGTCATTAAGTGAACTTCATATTCTTGCAAGCTCACACTGAGGTGGAGGTAAATCTGGTTGGTTACCATGCACTATGACAGGCATATACTGAGGTATTTCTGTACTGACAGCACCATCTGCCACAGAACTCCCACTAGGTTCAGTGGAAGCAGGTGCATGGCCTGGTCAAATAAAACCTTCACCATGGTCATCTCTCAGATATAGGTGTCTCTTATTTTCACACTTGATCCCTTTAATGTTCGCTATAATAGAAAGTGTTATCCCGCTAGGTAGGTTTTGTACAGCAGGGCAAGAGCTACGGCAGAACTGTTGGACATACTGTGACGGTGATGAAAGATAGTCAGGTCTTAGCAAACACCCCCTCTCCCTTGCCATTGTCTCTGATGGGCAATATGATTTGTCTTAAAGTGAGAACACTAGGTGGGAATGCTTTGAATGCTCACATAATCAATGCATTCCAGAGTTGGGGGAGTTGTGGTGATTGCTATTGACTTTGGTAAACATCAGCCTGCAAAAGTCTGTAAAATGCTGCTGAAGACTGGCCCAGCTGAGCAAAGTGGTATCCCGAGGTTGCAGCTTCCTGGTGAATCCCCAGCCCCACAAGGACACCTGCAGGGTACGCCCAGCCCTAAGATAGGGAACAGTCACTTTTGGGTGGGTGAGTAAAGGTGCTAAGATCTGGTAAAACAGAAAGATAAAATCCTAAAGTAGCTACATAGGTGCTTTTAATTCTGAATTCTGCAAGGCTAAAGACAGTAAACCTGTTCACTTGTAGCCAAACCTGCTTATATTATCACCTTTTATAGCTGCTTATAGTATATTGCATTGACAACATTTAGATGTTGTATTAGCAACAAATATCATCATAATAATCCACATAATCAGTGTTATATTTCTTGTGCCTGACCAAGAGTCTTCTATCACTTTGTTACACATACATATCAGAACGTACATATCCATTAACAGGAGGACTACTCTTTTATGCATTATGTTGACCAAATACAGACATTTAAAACTAAAAAAAAAAAAATTAAGTTTAAAATTAAAAAACAGAAAGTGGCATGGTCATTGTGTTGATGCTAGGAAAACATCTGACTGCTGTCAGACACTCTTTTCTTACAAGATGGATCAGGGAATCTTATGCTCGTGTGGGATCCATATAGGAGTCTTTCATTCTAGTATGTATTTTTGTTGAATAAAATAGAGTTGCATAATAGTGTTATTAAGAGGTATTGCTGAAGTTACAACACCTGAGAATACACACTATCTGTGCTCCTTACCTGTTAGAAGAGGTTGTATCATCATCTTATGCCTGTGATATTTTTTTAATTTTTGCATATTATTTGCATATGTGATTTACCAGCAGCATGTTGTGATCTGACAGCCCTCTGATTCTGGCTTCATTGGACTGTGATAGAATATGAATTTCCTAACTAGAACTTTGTGATTATCATACATGGTCTTCAGGCTTCATCTTTTTGCTTCACAGTCCACTAAAGCACCACAATGAAAGTCACCAGGCATACATTCTCTGAACAGTGAATAAAGGAAACAGAAGAGGTAGGAAGAATGTGGAGTTTCATTGTCAGAGAAAATGCTGTAGATGAAGAAGCCTTTGTCCTTGTCCACAGACAAACACAAGTAAAAATTAGGTCTGATATTTGAAGCTGGTTCAGTGCCATTTTGTAGGAACTTTTTTAATAATAAATTTAATTCTAAATAAAAATAAGACTAGGCCAAAACACCAGTTCTTCCTGTTTTGGAGAATGTCTAATCTGTATTTCTTACTTAGTTCACTTTGCATATGCTGTCAAAAGCAGTTTACATGTTTGACTTACATGAATTCAGGGAGTGTTAGAGAGTTATTCAGCACTTTCTTATATTCTTGGGCAAGTGAACATTATTAGTCAATTCTGAGAATTAAGCAAACAAGATGAATGCCTTTCTGTAACTGAAAATTTAATTGGCTAACTAAGTTGTGAATTCCAGTCAGCTTGCCCTGCATGAATGATAAAACAGGAATTAAAATAGCTGAAGTAGGAAATGATACTGTATGGGTTTGGGTTTCTTCCCCTAGGAGAGAAAGTCCTGTTCTTCCAATGTTGAGAGGATATGGAAATACTATTTCCTGGGATATTCTATCGAGTAGTAATTTCCACAGTATTCTATTATAGTTTGTCAGTATGGTTTTCATTACTTTCATAGTCATTAATTAGGTGTTAAGCTAAAATCCACTAGAATTACACAGGTATAAGTCTGTAAGTAAAAGGAAAATTAGGCCCATAAATTCTTAGCATTAACTCAAGAACCCATTTAATTATAGGGTTTGGGAAGTTTGTAATTATCTTCTAAATTGGATATTTACTGATAAGTTATTATCAAAGTGTCACATGTGTGTGATATTTTACTGATATCTGATAGCTAGTTCTACAACAGTGGCCTCTAACAGTCAAGGGGAATGTCACTGACACAGAAAAGGTGATTTATTTTTCCCTCAGGGGTCTCTGAGCCTTTGTAGTTGATGGGAAAAACTTCTATTTGTACAGGCTTTGAGGAGGAACTTTATTTTACTGACTTAGGAACATATTTTTAAGAAATTAACTCAAATTTATATTCCTATAAAAATCTTTCCTCTTTAAATAATCCTTCTCATTTTCATTTGCTGCTTTCCTCTATAACATGATTTTCCTGTAGTGAAATGGCAAAGTCTAAGAATTTAAACTGAAACATATGGCTTGCTTCAAATATGAAACAACAGATAATGCAGACATTTTTCGTTCCCTGTGATGGATGGTGTTTTCTTTTGACATAAATGGTATACATTCCTTTTTGACTAAAGGTTGAGAACATTGTTTTGTAAACACAGGAATGCACATTACCTGTACCTATTAACAAGTTGTTTCAGACTTTTCCATGAAATGTAATGTGGAGGAGGAATGGAGAATTCTTTAAAATGTCAGACTGTAGGTTTAGTTTACTTTGGTAGTAATATGGGTGTGGCATTTTGTTGCTAGGACACCAAATTTACTTTTTTTTTAACTTGTTCCTCGTCAGTAATACTGTGCAAATAATGTTTTCTTTTGTATTTTTTTGTTTGTTTGTTTGGGCGTATCCAGTCTTTGCTGGAAAAGTCAAGCAAGGAAAGAACGTATACTGAAGGAACCATGTTCAAAAGATCAGCAAAGCTAAGTTAATTCACAAAGATTTGAATTTTGCATTTACTAAAGCACCGTGATTCCAAATGAAGAATAAGGAATCCGTTCACATTGCAGCTGGTACACGTTCCTGGGAAGCCTTTTTACTTCCTTTGTGTGTAAGCCTGTGCCATCTATCGCACCATCACAAACGAAACCCACCTCAGGGGGAACGGAAAGAAAAAGCACAATAGGACCACGTGACACAAATTGCTATTAGCCTTTCAAGGCACACACTAAGTAGACTATTAAATTATCTCAGAATATTGCTTTGTATTTCCAGACGTATAGAAATTGTATGAGCATTTAATTGCCACGTGCCATATTCCCCATTGTGCTTTTAACACACTTCTTCCAGCCTGTCTGGCACGACGAGTGCATGGTAAGTAATTTTAACGGGGGGGG